>PELC01000182.1:0-30116 GCA_005212705.1 Curvularia lunata
AGAGACTAGTATTTCCCTCTACTACGCGGCAGCGCGCTAGATGCACGCTTTAAAAGTAGTCGTAAACGATTTCTTATAAGAGATTTGTATATATTTAGCTAGTATTACACCTATTCTAGAAAACTCGAAGTTGGTGTGTGTGCGGACTGTGTCTAGGTCAGGCGTATATTGCGTCTTTAAGACGAGCGTTAACGCGCCGCGAATAACATCTCCAGCGAGGTCTGCTAGCACGGTCTGGCTGCCATTGCGCTTGATAGCCTCCAGGACGTTGTGAAGAAAGGTGCCGAGGGAAGTAGCATGCTCGCGTAGCGGGGTAGGCCATGTCGCCCTTCGCGGCCATAGCGTCGCTATAACGCTTCAGTGGTAGTGGGCGCTGCTTCTGAAGTGCTGATGGGTCGTAGGGCGTGTTAGGCTAACTTTTACGTGCGATATACTGCGTTGATTCCAAGAATTGCAATACTCGCTGTTGTCGTGTTTTCTGGGGACAGATGGTCTCTCTCTCAAGGGATGAAGTGGGGCGGCGCGGATCAACGTCCGCACCGCGTCCGCTGTCTGCCACGCCTGTCACTCCGGGCATAGCTGCGGAGAAAACGCGGCTGAAACCGAGTAGGAGTCAACAAATAAACAAATAGATATGTAAGCCCAGAAGTACCATGTATAGTCACGTGGTTAGGCACTGACTAATACTACTGTATTTAAACTTGCTTTTAGTATCATGTATTACACAAGACACAATACTTCATATGCCCACAACTGCTTACAAGATAACAATAAGTGTCATGATTGTTAGAATGAACGCAGTATGTGATTTACAAAGTAAGTCCAATGTGCTTTAAAACTTGTAATGCGCTACTAGATGGCCCTGGTAAATTCGTCTGTCATCCCTCTCCTCATGATCATCATTGATGAATACCTATGTCTGATGATTCTGATAGGGCATTCCAATTTTAGTGCGATCAGCCTTGGTCAGGAAACAAGCGTTACTTGCATCCACTTAATGAGTAGTGACTTCAAAGATGGTTGAACTTGGTGGGTTACTAATGCTCTCGTCTAAGCGCTTATCGGCTTCGATGTTGTTGTCTACTGTCTGACAGGCTAAGGAAGAAATCATGCTTCCATCGTGTTGATTAAAAGGTTATAACAAACGACAAAGCTGATCCATCCTTCCACACATCCTCATTGCCTCTGATCCTGGCATGAGGCTTCAAGCGTAGAGTCATTGATCCCTCTCTGCTCCTGCAAGGCCATGTCATTGCAACTCTAAGGTATTATTACCGATTCTAGTGTCTTGGTGTGATGTCAGTTCCGTGATCAATGCGCCGTGGTAATCATCACCTTCTGGAGCAGACGTTCCTGGGCCTCCAGCCTTCTTATTATTTTGTAAGGAAAGAAGGCGTGTTCATTCATATGTCGAAGAGATTTTTCTAGTTATCAGATATCGCACGCTCGTCAGTAATGCCAATCATCTCTGCTCATGGTAGGGAAATCCAGTTACTGTTTCAAGACGTTGCGAATGTCTGTAGCCCGCTACCTATACTGCATCCTAACTTACTCTATTCATTCCGGTTGTTGAACAAGTAGTCCCATCCGGCCGTAAGTTACACAAACTTAACGGTCGGTTTGACTGCCGCTGTTCTCGCTTTGGCGATGTGATGTTACTTCTGACAGCACCCTTTTGTCCCACTCAGATCTCCGCCAAACGCCATTTTGCTCAACTTGTCCACCAGTGCACCTCCCTGCTTCACGCCACTTGGCACACTGCAGTAACTCGGCGGCACATCGAGACACGGATTTCTTGTGAAAAAATTCCTCGGCCGCAGCAACAACGTCATTGGCTCTGCAGGCATCACAGGAAAGTCCTCAGGCGAAGGGAAATGCGTGATACCAAAGGTATGCCACAACACCACATCAGTGTTGGTGATATCGGCGGTAGGATTGGCCGCGATCCACTGTGGAATTCCCTGGGAGACTTCGCCGGAGGTTTGCGGAACATGGCGTCCTGCTGGGTGCAGCTGTCCATCATCGTATTTGGTGACGTGCACGGCGTGTCGCGCGAAGCCGGCACGCTTCCAGACGAGGCCGCCTGGCTTCGGAAGCAGCTCGGGGACTTCGCGGCTAACAAGCTTATAGGAAACGGGCTTCTTAGAATAGGGGTTGATCTTGCTCTCATTGCACATTTCCCATGTGCGACTTGTAGCGCCATTGTAGTCAGTGGCGGCCTGCTCAGGCGTTGCTAGCTTCGTCTTAAGCGCGTAGAAAGCATTGCCGTACTTGTTTTCTTGGGAGCCAACTTCGCCAGAACCACGCGCAGCGTCGACCATGTAGACAGTGTTGTTAGGGCCATCAATATTAGGGTCGATACGCATACAAAAGAGATGCTGGTGGTTGTGCGCGTTAACGCCTGGATAGACTTGTGTGCCCCAGCCATGGAGATCTTCGTCTTCGTTACAGGGGAATGTGTTCAAAATTCCAGTGAGTTTGATCTCCAGCTGAATGGTGCCGTCTTGATGTAGGATCCTAAAAATGTCAACAGAAGTCTACTTCCAGCCTCAGGACCAAGATCTAACTTACCAGTACACGCAGTACTCGTAATTTGCGGCTGTAAAGATGTGAGAAAGAACCAGCTTGCGGGCACGCGTCACTATGACGGATTCGTCCCGGAAGTCGGTGTGTTTGAAGAGAATACCTGCATCTTCTTCGTGGATACAGATGGCATTCTTGATAGTGGTAGCAGCACCAGCCTTATTCACAAACGCTGCGTCCATATAATGGATGGCTCCCTTACAGTCGCAGCCAAGGCTGAGAGAATTTGTCATATATCCCCCACCATATTCTCCCAAGTCGAAGGCGTGTTTTCGTTGATGAGGGTGCTCTGGGTTTCCGTATGGAACCACCATTTCAGCGAGAGATAATCTCCAGAAAGTATCGCGTTCAGTACCCTGGTCATTGAAGCTGATATTTGAGAGAACAAGGCCTTCGCGGTAATTGAAGCCTACATGTAGTTTCCAGTTCTGCCAGCTAATAACTCTGCCATCGAGTGAGAATGAGACGCCCTCAGGCTGCGTGATGTTGATCGGCTTCAAGTCTGTACGAAAGCCACCTTCTTTCTCAATTGCCGCAGCATGGTAGTTGTTTGGTGGGGCCTTATTCAGTGGCCGGCGAATAGGTGGAACGTCTATATGTATAATTTCCTGCGTGTCGGCATTATAAATTGGTGTGAAATCCAACGGATAGGTGTATTGACTGTCGTCTGGGTGCGGACGATAGTACATCAAAGCTTGTTGAAGTCGGATGTTCGAACCAAATCGTTCGTCATAGCCGATAGTCCAAGCTGGTAATCATTAGCATTTCGGACCAGCAAGAGACGTGCAACACAGAGTACTCACGGTCGCAATAAACCTTATGCATGTCTTCTGGTGGGATACCAATGATAACACATTGCTCAATGACTTTTGGATCCTTCCGGATAACAGACTCAACAATCTGAAGATCCTCCATAGTAATCTAATCACGGTCAGTGCCGCCAATGAAAGCATCTCTCGATAGGGTTCTAACCAAAGGCTGAACACCCGGCGTCTCTTCCCATTTGAGTATCTTGCCATCTGTCAGGTCTACAAGACCATCAAAAACCTTGCTGCCCTTCCCGATGCAAACAACGTCCGCGACTCTGTTCGGGCGAGGAGTGTGCTCCGGGTCTTTGACCCACTTCAGCATGACCGCCTTGGGTGGTTCATACAGGGTAATTGCGTTGAAGGCAATATGGCTGTGCTCTCTCTTGATAATGGCAACAGCATACTCAATTTCCGTCTCGATCAAAGGATCCAGCGGATGTGGAGCACGGCCAATGCTCGTCACGTGGCTCGCTGCCTGCTTTAGACGATCCAGAGCCATGGCGTGTGCGTTGTGATTGATCGAATTGGTCCGCTTATATTTCCCCAGAGATGGACAGAATAGAAGAATTGAAGTAGGATCCGGCAGGACAAAGCAAGTGCAGAGCAAGCGTCTCATCCATCCTCTTATGTATAGCCAGCTCTTGTGGATCGGCCTACAACCGCTCTAGAGCTCACTGCACGCTAAGACGACTCGCACATGGCACAACTATCTAATCTAGAAGAAAGTCAACATATGGCGCATATGTGTAGCCCTGATGACTAAGCCCTGATTGCTGCATGCGGCATGCGCTAGTATTCCAAACTCGCGCCGATTAAGCTTGGACTATTCCGTTTCAGGCACATATAGCCTGGCTATTCCTGTTTAGGCAGTTTTAGTCAGAACCTGCCTCACATCATTTTGCAGGCTTGGCTGTGCGGTGTAACATGGGCGAATTGGACCTATGAGACCAGATATCATATTTGAATTCCCATCCACGGCGACTTAATTCAAGCGTCGAGAAGAGCTGTATGAAAATTACATCAACATGGCGGCATCAACATTGACTATCCGAGGTCCAGAGGGCAAGCAAGTCTCAGTTTCTACGGGTCTTTTCATTGATAATACATTCATTCCATCCCTCGAAGACCAAACACTCGACATCAAGAACGCGTATTCCAGAGAAACTATTGGTGTTATCTCGGGAGCTACACCAGCAGATGTTGACGCTGCGGTCGCCTCGTCCTACCGCGCATATCAGGGAATATGGAGGCAGACTGCAGCAGCGAAGAGAAGACAGCTTCTACTGAAACTTGCTGATTTGATCGAACGCGATCTCGAAATCTTTGGCATCCTCGAAGGCAACGATGTCGGAGCACTACTCGCGACAACAAGTGGTCAGCTCGGGCCAATGGCTTGCGAATGGATCAGGCATTTCGCTGGCTGGGCTGATAAGATAGACGGACGAAGTGCAGATTGGGATCAAGGGGGAGAAAGGGGGGGCTTCTCGTATACGCGCCGAGAACCTTACGGAGTTACAGCAGCTATTGTGCCTTGGAACACTCCCCTGTAAGTTAATGCGCAGTATCTTCCAAAATTCTATGAGATATTGATGATTGTAGAATGCTCACTTGTTGGAAGATTGCTCCTTGCATAGCAGCTGGGAACACGCTAATCATTAAACCACCTGAGCTGGCACCCCTATCAGCTCTGCATCTGGCCAAGCTGATTGCCGAAGCTGGATTCCCGCCCGGTGTCATCAACATCATACCAGGTCTTGGGTTCACGGCCGGCTCTGCTTTGGCCCATCACATGAAAATTCGCAAGATCGCTTTCACTGGCTCTACCCTTACTGGACGCGCCGTCTTGAAAGCCTCAGCAGAGAGCAACCTTAAAAAAGTGTCTCTCGAGCTCGGAGGAAAGAGCCCAACAATCATATTCGACGATGCTGACTTTGAAGAGGCTGTGACATGGGCTGCAATTGCAATCACCGCGGGCGAGGGCGAAATTTGCGCCGCTGGATCCCGAATTTACGTCCAGGACACCGTCTATGAGAAGTTTCTGAAGGCTTTCTCTGAACGATGCAAGAGTGCTGCGCCCGGTGATCCCATGGCTCCGGAAACTAACAAAGGACCTCTTATTAGCGACCAGCAGCGGGAAAAAGTCTCATCATATATCGAAAGCGCGAAGGCGAACGGTACGCCATTGTTGCATGGCGGTAAGCGAATTGGAAATAGTAATGCCATCGAAAACACAGCCTTCTTCGATGTGCCTGAAGATTCGCCTATTATGAGAGAAGAAATCTTCGGACCAGTAGCGGTAAGTACCTTTCTTTCTTTTGAGAAGGCGAAGAAGATGTGTGTATTGTGCACTGACACATAACGCTTTCCACTTTGCAGTCCATCGCCAAATTCCATACCGAAGAAGATGTCATCCAAAAAGCCAACAATTCCGAGTACGGCTTGTCCGCCGCTATTTTCACAAAGGATCTTGCCCGTGCGCATCGAGTTGCGGACCGCCTCGAAAGCGGCCAAGTTACCGTCAATGCGTGGGGCATGTTGGCTGCTAACATGCCGTTTGGAGGTATGTTTATTTTGTCGCTTAGAAGCAGCGCTTTATTCATTTTTTCCTTTTTGGAGCTGGAATTATTGCTGACATTGATAAAAACAGGACATAAACAAAGTGGCTTTGGCAGAGATGGCGGTTTGGAAGCTTTGGAGGATTGGACTACAGTCAAGGCAGTTAAAATTGTGCTGCCACGTTTGTAGCAGGACGGAAAATATATTCTCTACAGTTGCTATAATGAAGCCTTGGAATGAGTTTGAAGTGTTTATGTTTGAAAGTGACATCTTCACTCAGGTTGCTGTTGTTTACATATCATAGCCGCTCACTTGGAGTAAGTGCCCGCTGTAGTAGACTATGCACTCTTTTAGCATAATTTTGCTTAACCAGGTATGCTATTTTGTTGAGTTCTTCCAATCTACTTGTTCACACTGGACAACGAGTTAGAACGCGTACTTGAGCCGCGACGTCCATACGAGATAATGCCATAGCAGCTTGTAATTTGGTCAACGTGAACACTCGGAAAACAGGGCATGAAATCATGACAAATATAAGTAGCCACTCGAGAGAAAACTCTTCAAAAGTAGGATATTTAATTGCTACAAGAAGGATAACAGATTGAAGATTGGGCCGAAAGTAGACGTCGCCGCTCGCAATCACAGCTGCTCCAGTAATCACAACTTTCCCTTACGCCGTGCCGCACACTTGAAACATACCCCGTAATCGTCAGAAGAGAACAAAACCTTGCTGCCGCGATGAATAAAAAAGCTATCTCCAGGGCCCAATTTCTTCTCCGTCCCGGTCTCGTCTTTCAGGGTAACGGTGCCTTGACAGTGTTAGATTCTGCAGTATTGATCACGAATATTTGGAAAAAGATTTCCAAAAGATTTGATCGCATACCTTCGTACACAACGCCACTCTCGTCATAGCCATGTACACCAGGACCAATTGGCGGGCCCTTCTCAATGCGGAACCAGATCCCAGCTAATGGGTCTTGAGTCGTCTCTCCCTTTGAATTGAATATATCATCTCGCAAATTCAACAATCAATATCCATCTTCAGTAGTATCTGAAATAAAAAGAAGACGGGACTAACCGAAGAAAACGTATTTGTCCACTTGATCAGTGAGCTTGTACCTTTCAGCCGCAGACTTGAATTCGACCGGCATATTCGCAACTCTTGCAATCTCCAACAAACCGATTGGTTATCTCGTTTAAACCTGGACTTAGAACAATGTATGTAGATGGCAAAGATATCGCTCCTTTAAGCGCACAAAGTGACCTTCCATCCCGTGAACGGGAGGCTCGACTAGACCAAACGTGGCACCTGCTGGCTAAATCTTCCCAAAGAGGTAACACGAGACTTTGTCTGGCCGATTCGCCGACATTTGCGGGGTTGCTGGCCAATCGGTAGACCAGATGACAATGACATACTTTATCTACGTACAAGTCCAGGATACCATGTAAAGGACCATGCGGGATTCCATCGACGAACTATGCTGGATTTAGATCTTTTGCTAGTGATGTCTTGAGCCAGGACATAACACAACACATCTCTGAACCTCAACTGCATACAATAGCCGATTTTATCTTGGAAAGATAGTGGCACGTACACACTGATAAGGTCGATTGTAAAAAGAATTATGTTCTGAGTGATATGATAAGGAATCGCATATCGGCGTTACAAAAATCATGTCGATAAGATATTTTTCTTTCTGGAAGTCAATGCCGCCTGTACCGGTGTTGCCACGTAACAGCATTACTTTCCATTCCTCTAAAGGAACCTTCGTTCAACGGCTAAGCCCCTCGTAACACGGAAACCATGCGCTATCACTTCGTGTTCTCCAAGCTGTCCCGGCATGGTATGCGTGTTCTCCTAATTTCAATATCCGGGATCTAGGCGTACGTCGGCGATTTATTCTGACAGGGCTCCGTATTAGCACAATGCATTGCAACGTGACTTTGCAACGTCGCTTCGCAGCTTATAGTGTCAAGAGTGTAATCGCGGACTTTTCCATTATGAGGTCGGATGAGGGTAGATACAATGAACACGCGATCTACGCGAGTAATTCCAATTGTGACAGCGATTGAGCACTAAGCTGAAATGTTCCTTAATGTAACTTCTTTTCTTATTCCCGTTGTAGCCAGTGCGGAGGAAAGTATGAACAGTTGTTCATGACCCAATATATGAATACTATACTATGTAGCATCCCGAGGCTTTTAATGTCTCGATTTACTTCCAGTCTAGAGCTTGGCATCCGCACCCCCATTCTCCTGTTCAAGCGCCAACTTGGTGATCACAGCCGCCCTCGCACCTTGCTCAATAGCACCATCAATAAAACCTCTCCAGCCCTGAGCCCAGTCCGCGCTCGCCATGAACACACGGCCATGGGGCTCCTGGAGCGCCTTTAGATGTTTCGTCGCCCAACCAGGACCAGCAGCGAACCATGCGCCTTTGGCATATGGATCGTTCGACCACGTGTGCGACACGTATCCCCACACATTGCCATTAGGCTGCAGTTTTTTGAATTCCGAAATGATCTCATCGCTATTTGTGGGGTCTTGCAGTTTTCCGTTTTGGCCAAACATTAGAACATATGTGCCCGGTCGATTTGCTGATGGTGTGCCTGACGTTCTTTAGTTACAAAGCAATTTGGGGTCGTGCTGGAGAAATATATATACCATCGTGATCCTTGATTCCGAAAAGGAAACCACTCTCTATAGAATCGGACGTGTTTGTGAACCAGTGTCCTTGCACCTCATCCAGTGAGACGACATACTTCTCGCCAGTGTTGATATGACCGTCTTGAACTGCATTTTGCTTCGCGGGTGCTAGTGGAGGGTCAAACGTAATGTCGCCCAAGCAGTTCAGTGGAATGGTGCAAATAACCCGTTTCGCACTGTAAGCAGATCCATCCGCACAAGAAACGACGACCTTTTTCGAGTCTTTGGTCTGCTTGATGGAATTGACCGCCTTGTTGAAAACCCTGTCGCCTTGATACTCTGCTAATATGTGACGGCACATATTTGTCGTACCTCCGCCACCTAGTTTAAAGCGACCAACTGCATCGTACATTGTTGGGAGGCTATAGCCACCAGCAGCATACCATCGCAACGCATCTGTCCACGCTAGGTCTTGAGCATTGCAACTGCCGAAGGAGTTTGTATGGGGGACAAAAAGATCTTTGTCAGATTGCGGCAAGTCTAGCTGGTTGAGTCGGTCTTGACAGCTTAGGTGGTCATATTTATGCCATGGCTGAGGTCGTAAAGGTTCGTGTGGGTAAGGCATCACCTGGCGTGGAGTCAAGCCGTCGATGCTAAAGAATTCCTCGGCGATTTTCGTGAGCTTCGCGTTGTATCCAGCGACGTCGTCTATTTTTTGCACGCTTGATCCTTCTGGCTTATATAACACGTATTCCATGTGTGTTGTTCCAGCTGAAGTCTTAAGGTGCTTCTCCAGGCCGTGTCGATGCATTTCAGCGTAGAAATGGGGTTGATGCCTGACAGGATTCATTAGCTTAGCGTCACACGTTATCTTCTAAAGGGTATGTAGTTACCAATGTACATATGTACCCCCCATTTCAAGGTCTTCTCCCCATTCCTTCGCTGTCCATGTGCGGCCTCCAATGCGATCGCGAGCTTCCAGAAGCAGTACTTTCAGGTCACGGTTCAAGGACAGGTTACGAGCAGCAACAAGACCACAAAATCCACCTCCGATCACAATGGCATCGTAGTTGTCCCTGTAGAAGCGGTCAGCGGTTGAACTACATAAGGTACGTCTCAACACCATTTTTCACCAAAGCAGTCCTCGTAGAAAGTGGGCTGTTTACAACATTCATTTACCTTGGATTAGATGTGCTTGAGACAACAGCATCAGTTCTCAGACCCTTCGATATCCCCGACTTGTCGTACTTGTGGCCTTCTTTCGTGTGCGACATGATTCTAATTGCGAGAAACGTAGTGGTATAACGATCAAAGCTGTGGTCATTGGTGGAGCCGTTTTGTCCCAAGTTATATCGGCTCGTAAACGTTCCCCATGCAACCAAGAAGGTGATGCGAGCCGCATCGGCCACAGACCCCCTGCCATGACTTGTAACCCATGAACCTGCAGACGCCACCTCCCCCACTGCTCAACCAACCCTAATGCGGTAATTGCATCCGGGGCCCGTGCGCAATCACCTGCCTGTCACTCCCCACATTTCCCCAGATTCGCACGCGCGGCAACAGTGATAGTCGGAATCGAGTGGATCCAGTAAGATAAGACGGGCGGCCTTTGCCCATGGTGATAATGCGATAAGCCACAGCTGGGAGTAGCCCAGTCCGTAACTGATACAACATATGCTCCGTATACGATACTACTAGTACTACTACTGCCCACATAACTCCAAAAGTGTCCCATGTATCTTCCCCTCCCCGTCAATTCGATCAAACTATGATCTGTGCGTCTACTATTCATTTCACTTCGACAGTATCGAGAGTCGTGCGAAGCACACAAGATGGCAAGCAACGGAGACGGTGAAAGAACGCGCATGTCTGGCATCGATGACAAGCCATTGCATCTGCTGACGCAGTCCGAATCCATATCTGGTACGTACGTGGACCTTATTAGTGGTAAATGGAAAACGGTAGTTGAATCAGTCGCTTACCGCAAAAATATCACAACACAGCCGGACGGGGGAGAAGAGTGTTGTACCAGGAAGGCTATGTCTCTGAAGTCGTCACGCGAGACATCACCGCCCTCGAAATCGCATCGGTAGGCTGGAGCATTTGCAACAGTTGGGCGGGTGTTCTATCAACGCTTGCGTTCAATGTCGCAAATGGCGGGTCGCCGGGTCTTCTCTATGGTCTCTGGTTCGTCTTCATAATGTACGGCTTTGTCGTGTATACGTTGGCGGAGTTGGCCCGTGTTTATCCTTCAGCGGGCGGTCAGTAAGTTTTCTTCTCCTCGAGTCTTTCGGGCCAGGTACAGCACTGAAAGCTTAAACAGGTACCATTGGACAGCGGTTGTAGCTCCGAAGTGGTGCGCCCGTGCTATGGTAAGGGGACCTCTCTGACAACTCTTTTGAATCTGGGGTTTGATTCGGAATACTGACATGACGTATTTCTAGAGCTATGCATGCGGTATGATCAACATATTTGCATGGGCATCACTTTCTGCCGGCGTGGCAATCATCCTCCCGCAACAATTACTTGCTCTCGTTATCACGTACAACCCCTCTTACGAGGTCGAGCGGTGGCATGTGTTTCTGATCTACCAGTTTGTATGCGTGGTATGCTTGTTGCATAATATTTTCAGCCTGCGACGAACCATGTGGCTGTTTGAAGTCATTTGCAAGTATTCCCAATGATATGCACGGGTTGAATACAGTGCTGACTCTGCACGGCGTAGTTGCGTTATCGCTCGCCGCCTTCATAGCCGCCACAGTCGCTTCCCTAGCACGAGCCCCCCATTTCCAATCAAGTAAAGCCGTCTGGATTACATTTGTTGACTTGAGCGGTTGGGACAACAAAGGGCTGGTCTTTTTTATCGGACTTCTTACTCCGGGTTACATGTATGCTGGAATAGATGGAGCCATCCATTTAGCAGAAGAAGCTCGTAATGCTCGAACAGCCGTCCCCAAAGCCCTTGTGTCGATCTGGGGTATAGGATTTGTTACATCGTTCATAGTAGCGGTTGCATCCATGTATTCCGTCCAAGACTTCACTGCGGTTGCAACAACAAAGACTGGGTAAAGCATTACATTAAGCTGCATAGACAGGAATCGCACTGATATTTTGCGCAGCTTCCCTGTTTTCGAGCTTTGGCGCCAAGCAATGGATTCCGAAGCTGCAGCAACTGCTTTCTTGGTCTTCACACATGCAGCTGGATACATGGCCGTCGCAGGGTGTCAGCAGACTGCCTCGCGGCTGACTTGGTCCTTTGCTCGCGACTCTGGCTTAGTTGCCTCCTCGAAGATCGCCCGCATAGACGAACGATGGCAGGTTCCCGTATGGGCTCTCTATGTCAATGGAGTTATGACGTTCCTTATCGGATGTGTCTACCTCGGGTCGTCTACGGCTTTCAACGCATTTATTGGCACAGGCCTGATCCTCCAGCTTGTCACATTCGCATTTCCTGCAGCGTTATTGTTGTTGACAGGTCGACCAAAACGCTTCTTACCGCCCAACCGCACCTTTGGGCTGCCGAGTGCTTTTGGCTGGGTCGCAAACGTCCTCACCGTTTCCTTTGCTCTTTTCTGCCTCGTCTTTTACTGCTTCCCCCCGGCCAGACCAGTGACCGCGTCGAACATGAGTGAGTTTGATAATTCTGGTCTTTATATGAATTGGACATTTCTGACATCCTTAGATTACGCGCCAGCTGTTCTTGCAGTAATAGGCATCTTTATTGTTGCAAACTGGTTCCTGCATGCAAGGAAACACTATCAAGGGCCACAGCTAGAAGATCTGGTTGCATTGTAGTTCGACGGAGTGCTGCGGCCTCGTTTACTTAAAGTGATATTTATGTTTTGATTCTGCGAGGACAGTTGTGGTTTCTATGAATGTTAAACTATGGATTTGCTACTAGCCCCATATGTGAATGTGACATATGCGTAACAAGAGACTTGTAGATACGTTCATTAAGTGATGAAAAATATCCCCTTCTGCCATTCTTCTTACGCCCACGACAGAGCCTTCAACATGCCCCTTCTCCATTTCAGCCATGAGTGTGGTTTCAATTAGTGAAGAACAATACGCTACTAGTCTTGTAAGCCCAGAAGTACCCGTATAGTCACGTGGTTACCCACTGACTAAGAATACTGTATTTAAACTTGCTCTTAACATCATGTACTATAGAAGACACAATACTTTCTACATCCACAACTGCTTACAAGTCTTTCTAGAGCAAAGCCCCTGGGTGAGCTGCCGACAAAAGTTACCGATTAGAGCTGCCGAACAAAGCCCCGCGCTTGAGAGGTATCCGTGTGATCTGCAGTCCCACTTCGGACGCATCAAGCAGGCTATTCTAACCTTCTTTACTCAAACTTTTTATTTCCCTTTCGCGTCTAGCGTACCAGATTATTATTTCTCAGAAAAGAATGGTAGGCCACACCCTAACCTGCTAGTATCGGGTATCAAAAAAACTCCCTTAGCCTTCATAAAAGATCCATGGGGTCTTTTTCCTGAGCCGACACTGAAGCCCTCGACCTGTGATCAGCACCTCAAGTCACCATGTCAGTACACCCCACCAACCCCCCCACCCCACTCCCCTCTAACCTCAAACTCCCCATAGGTACACAACCTCCTTCGCCTTCTTCGAAGCCCTAATTGAAGCCGGGGTAAAAAACTGCTTCGTAAACCTTGGTTCCGACCACCCCAGCATCCTCGAAGCCATCGTCAAGGGCCAGGTGGAGCTCCCAGACAAATTCCCAAAGATAATAACATGTCCGAACGAAATGGTCGCGCTATCCATGGCAGACGGCTACGCCCGTCTAAGTGGCGAAGCGCAGTGCGTAATCGTACATGTGGACGTTGGTACACTGGCGCTCGCAGCTGCTGTGCACAACGCAGCCATGGGGCGGGCGCCTGTGTTAATATTTGCAGGGTTGTCGCCGTATACGATTGAAGGGGAGGTGTTGGGGTCGAGAACGGAGTTCATGTGAGTTCTTCTCCCTAATTCACTTCTTCAATGACTGCTGTTGGTAATGGATATAGGCTAACGGGGTTAAAAAAAATAGTCATTGGATACAAGACGTACCTGACCAAAAGCAAATCGTAGCACAGTACTGTCGGTACGTGGGCGAGATCAAAACAGGCAAAAACGTAAAGCAGATGGTGCGACGGGCGCTGCAGCTTGCGACTAGTCATCCGCAGGGACCTGCGTATCTGATGGGAGCGAGGGAGGTCATGGAGGAAACTATCGAACCCTATAGCATCAACTCAGCAGTCTGGAAGCCGATCGCGCCAGCGGCTCTACCGCAGGATGCTGTGCGAGAGATCGCTGAGGCACTGGTGAGCGCATCTGATCCCCTCGTCATCGTCGGTTTCACTGGGCGTAACCACGCTGCGGTGCAATCCTTAGTGTCCCTAGCCAACACCCTACGTGGCCTTCGCATACTCGATACAGGGTGCTCCGATATGTGTTTTCCGGCGGACCATCCAGGGTGGCTGGGGATGAAATACGGCGTGGACTCTGCAATCGAGAACGCCGATGTCTTCCTTATACTCGACTGCGACGTCCCCTGGATCAACAAGCTGTGCAAACCCAAGGCCTCGGCAAAGGTGTTCCATCTCGATGTTGATCCGTTGAAGGATTCTATGCTGGTGTTCTACATCGATGCGCAGCAGCGGTATCGCGTGGATACGCAAGTCGCTCTCGAGCAGATTACAGAGTACCTGCGTGGTTCATTGGCCAAGGAGCTCGCGACTGGAGATGTCGAGCGCAGGGCTGAGACGCTCGTGAAGTCGTACAATGAACGTATTCGCATGCTTGATGAGCGGGCTAAGCCCTCGGGCGATGGGAGTCTCACAACTGATTACATCTGCTCCACTGTACGGCAAAAGTTGCCTCAAGACACCATCTTCGCGGTAGAGGCAATCACAAATACTATCGCAGTTGCTGATCAAATCCGAGCCACGCTTCCAGGTCAGTGGATTCACTGCGGAGGCGGAGGCCTTGGATGGAGCGGCGGCGGCGCGTTAGGTGTCAAGCTCGCAGCAGACGCAGCAGATGCCTTAGTCCCCGGGAAGCGGAAGAGATTCGTAGTGCAGATCGTGGGTGACGGGTCATACATGTTCAGTGTTCCCTCGAGCGTGTACTGGATCTCGGCGCGCTACAATATCCCCGTTCTGACGATTGTTCTCAACAATCTGGGCTGGAACGCGCCACGGAGATCTATGCTGCTAGTGCATCCTGATGGTCCTGCATCGAGAGCCACCAAGGAGGAGCTGAATATTTCCTTCGCCCCGAGTCCAGACTATGCGGGCATAGCGAGGGCGGCAAGTAACGGAGAGATATTTGGTGCTCGCGTGATTAACGTATCTGAATTTGAGGTAGCACTGAATGAGGCGGTGGAGAGTCTTGAGCGAGGTGTCTCAGCGGTCCTGGATGTTGCGATATAAATAGGCAGAGGCTTCTTGAAAGACGCCGTTGAAATAGGTCACTAGTTGTGTAGTTCCTATTTGTATAGTAGTAGATATGGGTACAATTAAACATTTTGCCTGGATTCATGAACTATGAAAACTCAATAACTAGTTAATACGTATAACGTATTCTATCACCGAGAGGGCCACTCTTTCTTGGCATCGCGAACTTCATGTACGAAAACTTGAATTACTCTACACTGGCTATAGATGCGTCGTACGACTTACTTGTATCTAATAGAGAATCTTCTTCTATATCTTTTTAGCATGTACGAGCGTTATGGCCTGTCTCCCTATAGTTCCTACAGCGTCGTTGACCTGGCTGGGCCTTTTCTTAACTACCCTTACTACGCGCTCTCTTTAATGTCGTACGACTAGCAGTAGCATTTTCAGCTGTCTGTAATGCTCCTGTACTAAAGTCTAGTGTCCTACCTCTCTGGATCCGCTTTCTTTTACGCCCTTGGCGCTTTGTTATCTCTGCTAATTGCTCTTTAAGCTCTCGTACGCGGGCCTCTATTAACACATTCTTATATAATATCTCTTCAGCTCCTTTAATAAGCTTCAAGAAGCTTTCTTGTGTAGTAGTTGGTGATCGTACGAAAGAATCTTTTATAAGCTTCGACTGTAACCTAAATTTGTACGAATTGCTTAGTTTTTTTGACTACTAGGGTGTTTCTAGTAGAGCTTCTTATAGTAGGGTATAAAGGCGTACGTCAAGACGATCAATAACTCTCTGCGCGTCAATAGGGACTAGTCCTACTACCTTAAAGGCTTTCTTGCAGTTATCGGACGTAAACACGTCGCGAAACGCGTCTTAAAAGGCTAGGAGAAAGCGTTCTTTGTTAATATACTAGACGTGCTAGCGTGCCAAGTCTCGTACGCGTTACGAGTACTTCTACTTAAGAGGCGAAAAACAGACAACGTTAAGTAGCTGAAGTATATGCGATGAATAAGCAGGCATATAAAGAGTAAGAATCTTCCATACGAGATAGTAGTCCTTAAAGTCTTAGTTTAGGTAGCTCTCATAGCCGTTAAGAATAGGCAGCCAGTACAACCCTACCTAGCGCGTCTTTGTATACTCGTTAAAGTGCTTCAACCACGCGAGACTAAGCTTACTATTCGTCTAGCTATTCTCTAATACTAAAAGCTTCTAATCGTATAGTATATCTACTTCTCCGTACTATGTAGAGATATAGACGCGTCCTTCATAGATAATAAATGGCGGGGTAGCGTATCCCGCAGCGCAGATACTCTAGATAATAGTAACCTACTCGCGATTGCCTAGCTGAACAAGAGTAGGTCTCGTACAACGTTCTGAACCTGTAACTACCTTTATTAAGCTAATCACACCCATCTAAAAGCCAGTTTCGTTAAAGTTATAGATGTTGTCTGAAAGTACCCTATACTTCTTAATTGTCTCTCGTACGAGCTTAAACCACGCGTTGATAATCTCTAGATCTTCCTACTATATTCTCTAGCGATTCTTTGCTCAATTAAAGGCTGTTTTAAGCTCGTCTGTACGCGTTACAAACCGCTCTACCTAGCATTTACCTATAGGCTAGCTATCTCGTTCGCGCAGTAGTTTCTCTGCTATATCTGCAACTTCACATAGACGGGGGGCAAATCCTCGCGAGTCTAGGTCAAGAATATATCTTACGATAGTTTTTTCTTCAGAATTAGTTAGTTTCTAGCAATTTAGCTGCGTTGTAGGTCGAAAGGTAATTCCTTAAAGCCGCTTAGGGAGCTGCTAAGGTCGGACGTTGTAGGTAGCTGCAGCGCGTTGAATGCTCTTAAACTGACCTGCACGATAGGTCTGAATAGCTAGAGTAAGCCTACCTTCTTGCTAGGTTAATATCGCGTTCTGTTGTTGAGGCATTGTCTTTCGTACGTGAAATTCACCATGCCAAGAAAAAGTGGCCCTCTTGGTGATGTGGCCCTCTCGGTGATGGAATACGTTAATCTTTGCAAAGTTAACAGTTCTACCACGAATTATTAAAGCCAGATACATAGTAAAACTTAGAAAAACATGACAAACTACTTAGCTCTACAGGAAGTCCGGCTATGTCTTTGAAGTCACCACCTTAGCCACGCGCAACGAGCAGAGCGTCTACCATTCGTCATACATTCATGACACAGGATTTCAAACTACATCAATCTACTTATCTCTAGGATCCACTTGCGCGAGAGGGTTTTTTCCGATAAGGCAATATTGTGTGTCTTTGGCTAGGCGGAAAGTTTCCGCCTGCCTGCGCGGTGTCTTGGGGCCGTTCCCAATTCCGCGCTACACGTCTCCACTTTACCGCAATCTACGGAGCCAGAGCCGCTGCACCGTATGCAGATTGGCGAATCTGCATGTCGGTGTGGGGATACTGCTAACCGCATGCGGAGCGTCTATCCTATCGGCTTTACGTATCGGTTGATAGTGCAGTACAAGGCTGAGCGTTTCCTAGATTCGCTGATGCACACACACAGAGATGAGCGAGAGGTAGGTTGTAGTAGTCGTGTGACTGCCCCTTCAAATATGCCTATCTAGTATCTATATAGATTCAAATATTCATGGTAATAATACAAAGAGGATTCCATCGCTGCTCCGATGCTGACCTGGGCCCAATGATATGCGGGCTGATAAAGACTTCCCACCTACCCAAACAACGTTTCAAGTCGTCCTTCAATCATAACATCCATCCAGTGGACCATATTTGTTGATATACATGTGTCGGAATTGGCCGCCTTGTCTGCTTGCTGCCAGACTGCTTCCAAGATTGCGCTTATCCGTTTCACGGGGGCTACGCTGACGCGAGAGTGCAATCGCTCGACGCGCCATGATACTTGATCCCGCCATATTTGTAGGGTAGCAGGACGGTGCATCAAAGCAGCTACTTGGCCACGGAGCCCATCGAGGCTATTGGCGCCGAGGTCGTAACCCTGATGAATGTTCCTTGGAGTGCTTTCGGCAGACTGTAGTGCGCTACCTGCGGAGAGAAGGGGGATGGATGTCATGTTGTTCGCACCAGATGGTTCGGGTAGGTCGGACGCGATAGTCAGTATCCCGATGGCGAGGTCTAGGCTTGTTTGCCTCACTTGGCTTGTGGGTGCATCACCTATGATGACTTCGGGAAAACTTTGTATGAGCTCCAACAGAATTACCAGGCGGAGCATCGCATCCACGGCGAACAGATGAGGGAGAGGCGTGTTTGAATCCTGAGTGTCATCCACAGATGTTACCAAAGGAGGTTGATGAGCTAGGACGAGCATATACAGTTCCCTGGCTCTTTTGGAAAGTCGCAAATCAAAATTAGACCCCCGTTCTTCCCGAGACATCAAATTCCGCTTTTGCCTAACAAGTGCAAGGCTTTCAGCGAGAGAGACAAACAACGGGGTACTGATACCTGTGAAGGGATGGGGATATACCCTTTGTTTTTGGGCAAGCGTAGCAAAACGGAGCAAGTATTGCAGTGATTCAACAGGCTGATCGATAACGATGGACAGCAGGCATTCCTGGTGCACCATGGCGCCTATGATGAAAGATTGTTCACGATCCAGTGCGACAGGCTTTTTTGGCGTATTGTGGAATCCTTCGTCGGACAACCATGCTTGGAAAAGCAGTCTTGCACCATGATGATGGGTCAAACCAATTGCAGAAGCATCAACCCAGGCCTTGAAATACGTTAGTCTCAAAAGGTTGCCATGTACTTGGAATTATGGTTGCTTCTTACCGCGCTGTTTGCAAGTAGCAGAGCGACCAATAGTGCTTGATATCGTGCGAATGTGGCCGATATGCGTGACAGGCCATTATCGCTACTTTTGTGGTGACTTGGAAATTGTAGCGTTTGAAGCACAGCCATGAGCCCTTGTATTACTTTGGTCTGGTATCGTAGCGCGACATTGTCCATGTCGCGAATCGAATTGGCCAGGTGTGCTGCGGACAGAGCTTTGATGCAGTCGTTCAGATATTCGCAGGTGAGCATTATCCGTGGTATGTCTTTGCGAAAAGGGTTTTGACGAGAGTCGAAGCACGACACTATCTGACAGGTGTTATCAAAATAGTGCACCGTCAAGTTGTTCTCGGTTTCGGCATCTATCCAGATGTTGCGCTGCCACGATGTACTCGCCAAGGCTAAATTGTTGGAATCGACACATTGCTGGCCAACTTGTGCTGCCGCAGCGTCTATATGGAAGTCCATGTCGTCAGCAGACTGCTGCTCAGTGCCACACAGCCAAGCATCGCTAGATGTTAGCCCAAGCGCAGATTCGATAGCGTCAAGCACCAGAGTCGGGTGCTGATTTCCTCCACCATCTATCGTGTCTGGAGAGGCTGATGTGGAAGGCGACGTATCTTCAAAAAGCTCATACGCGCTGGACGCTGCCGTGTGAGGGGAAGAAGAGTCCTCTGATGATAGTATTTGCACAGGGGAATCAATATCGGCCTGATGTAAATAGTTACTGCACATTGTGGAACTCTGCGGAGAGACGGGTTGTTGCGACACACGAGTATCCAGCGGGGATGCGGGTGAAGCGACGTTGGCCTTATGCCGTTGCTCGCCCTCCTTGACGGCAGCGGGGCGCGATTCAAGGGTGCTTATCTGAGGACTAGTGGCAGTTGCGACGGGCGGAGAATACAATGAGGCCTGATCATGGCCGAAAGGGCTGTCGTGGGCGTTGGCCTGGATGGTAGGCTTCTGTCGCCAACTTTGGTCGAAGACCATGAGCTGTGAGGTAAACGGATCCGGGCTCAGGGGTCCAGTGGTCGCTTGCATAAAGCCTTCCAAGGGGCCAGACGATAAGTGCTGTATGGTCGACGACTTGCGCGGGTGCTTGCGGACAGCTCCCGAAGTAAGGGACGCTGTCTTCCATCGCAACTGGCGAGCGAAGCCGGGGCACTGAACATTGCGCCCTTGACAGTTCCGACAGTGAGGCCGGGTCTCATCGCATTTGATGCGCTGTGAGAGTTTGAATATCAGCTTTTCTGTGCACAAGACAAAACCGGACGGCGGCGATGATTTACTTTTTGCCGGCAGGCTCCGCAGCCATCTGCAGGACGGCAGTTAGTTGCGGCGTCGCACCCCGGGCGTCATGACGTACGTACCTCTGCTCCGAGCGTGTTTGAACATATGTAGCAGTCAAGATGCGATGTGGCAGGTCTCTACCCTCGCCATATGAAAGTGCATGGTGGGTGTTGAGGAAAGAGTATAGTACGTAACTAGATAAACGATTCACGGGGGCTTTGAAGATGGGTCTGATAAGGCCTGATAGGTGGATAGATCCCCGCACACGTGACAGGGTGCCAGCGGAGTCTAATGTCGGCACTCGGCTACCGAAATGGGACGGAACGAGACATGTGTTGTATCCATGTACAGTTGGGACACGAGCAAGTGGAGAATTCTGGCACAGCAGTACACCATGTCTGCAATCGTATTCTGCCTGGCTAGTCAGCGTTGGTTGGACCTAGAAATCCCCAGTATAAACAGAATCAAGCTAACTATAGCCAGTACTATCTACTACTACTATAGCTCTCGAGATTACTACCGACTCACACCGCAGACCAAAAAAAGCTTTACAACACCAGGAACGGGTCCCGATTGGTACAGAGCTCTTCCACTCCGCTGTAAACAAGAATCCTGCGCTGCCCTCAGTGCCCGACTGGCCTATCCTCCAGCGGATGGTCAAAGACCTTGCCCGGGTTCATGATCCAGAGTGGATCCAACGACTCCTTCACCTTCTGCATCATGGCAATCCCGCCCGCGCCCAGCTCCGCCTTCAAGAAACCTTTCTTGCCAATACCGATGCCATGTTCGCCCGTGCATGTGCCTTCCATCTCCAGCGCGCGCGCAACCATGCGTTGGGCGCATCCTGCCACCCGCGCCCGCTGCTCCGCATTGCGCCCATCAAACAAGATGGCCGCATGAAAGTTGCCATCGCCAATATGGCCAACGATGCCAGCAAACAGCCCCAGTGCCGCCACCTCTTTTTTGCTCATGTCAATGAGCTCAGGAAGCCGTGAAATGGGCACCGCCACATCCGTCGTCCACACCTCCTCGTCCCCCTCACGCAACGACAGCATCGACCACAGTGCCTGCTTGCGCGCTGCCCAGAGGCTCGCCTGCTCCTCGGCTGTCGAGGCGAACTGCAGCGTGCCTCCGCCATTGCTAGTTGCGATCTCGCTAAACTGGCGCGTCGTCTCCGCGATCTGGCCCGAGCTGCCGATAAACTTGACCAGCATTGTGGGCATCACCTCCCACTTCCTGTCCGTCCCTCCGGCGCGGTTGACCACATCCATTTGTACCTCATCCATAATCTCCATGGCTCCCATCTGGATACCTGCACGAAGGATTGCTGTGGCGGCATTGCTGGCGTCGCGCACCGAGGGAAACGTGGCAAGGCCCACCTTGGTCTCTGCTGGAATCGCGGCCAACTTGAGCGTGGCCTCTGTGACGATGCCGAGCGTGCCTTCGCTCCCAACGAAGAAACTGGTCAGATTGTAGCCCGCAGCAGTCTTTCGCGGCCTGTGTCGCGTCTTGATTACCGAGCCATCCGCCAACACAACAGTCAGGTTGATGACGTTGTCCTTCATTGTGCCATAGCGGACCGCGTTTGTACCCGAGCAGCTTGTGCCCACCATCCCTCCGATCATCGCGTTGGGCCCAGGATCTACCGGGAAGAAAAGACCACTTGGTTTAAGCTGCCGGTTTAACTCCATCCACCCGATCCCTGGCTGTACCACAACGTCCATATCGCGTTCATGAAGGGCCACTATCTTATCCATGTTGGCGAAATCGATGCAAATCCCCCCGTACGGGGCAGAGAAGTTGCCTTCAACAGAAGACCCGCCAGAGTAGGGAACTATGCACATTGTTACAAGTCAGAGCAGCTTCTTCCACTTGTGCAATCGGGCACTTTGATGTGCCTTACCTATCGGAATCTTGAAGCGTGCGCAAACTTTTGCAATCTTCGACACCTGTTCAGTCGACTTTGGGTACGCAATTGCAACGGGCATGCGCTCAATGTTGATCGTGGACCATTCAGAATAGCCATGCCTTCGCAGTTCGTCGTCGTCGGTAGTGATGGCATCGCTTCCCAATTCGTTTTCCAACTCTGCGATAACCTTGATTCTCAATATGTTTCTGTGAGCGCCTTTTTAATATCCTGACGCACCTTTTCCAACTCAGCTCGGCTCGCATACAGAGGTTTTTGCTTTGTAACCGTCGCCTGTTGTGATGTTGCCACCGCTATGGGTCGTAGTTGAGAACCGGCGTAGAAAGCCGTGCTTGCCGACGCGAGAAGCGCAATGAAGTATATGCCAACCCTTGGTGACTTTCTGGAGATATGCGATGAACCGACGTGCTGGCTATACAATCGGCGGTTTCGTAGCGTGGGCGCCGGGAATATCTGGGCTAAGCGTGGAAGCCGCTTCATAGTTTTTACTGAAAGAAAGAAAGAAAAAAGAAGAAGCGCTGACAGACAAGGAGCATGTGGTGAGAGGGTACTAATAGGACGAGAAACTCAAAAGGACGACGACATATGATAATTCAAGCGAATAGACGCGCCATTGCACTTACCTATGCTACGCAATACTAGACCAACAAGGTATGTCTATACTTACCAAATTTGCAATCTACTAGGCTATTTTTACCGAATGCGGGGTTGTTGGAATCAATTAGGACTCGACCTTGAGCCCTACTGATCCGCGACACTGATTGGTCGACACGGGCATTGGCAGAGGCGTTGTCACCGCCTATTGGCCCGTGCGCGCAGGAGCTGTAGATACTCAACACGGTAGTAGCTACTAGACAATCAATCCGCTTCCTCACTATAGTATTGCAGCTGCAAGTTGATTCACCCCGTGACACCTTTATCGTGCCAACACTAATTAGTGGTTGTACGAATACCACAGATCGGCAAGGAATATCCAACAGGAGGGATAGCCTAGAGTTAAATAGGCTGTCCTAATAAAGAAGCGACTGCTGCCATCAACCTACCCCCCAGGGCGCGGAAGAGCGTAGTAGTGCGAAGTACAGGACCTGGAAATCAGGCTCCCTCCTAAGGATAGGCCTAACAGACAGACCTAAAGGAGATCTCGATATCAAGCTCCCTCCTAAGGATAGGCTTAATAGATAGATCTACGTCCACTACGTAATCTAACCTTAAAGATAATACTACCCACTATCTCGTAAGCGTAAGAATAAGCGTATAGCGATTGAAATGCCAGGGTATATTAGCGTCTAGGATCGCACCTAGTTCGAAGAATGTTACTAATAAGAACACGCTAACGAGGATATCGACTAAGGCGTCCCAGCACCTACCAAGCTAGTTAATACCTTTACTCTTAACTAGGTCATCTCAGTCGAAGAAATCCCACTAATTAACAACTTTCTCCTTAAGGACTTTAAGGAGAGCTTTAAGGGCTAGGAATATAAGAGATTTAATTAGATTAATAAGCGTATTAAGAAGGCGATGAAGCTACTCTTTATAGAGCGAGGAGTCTATATCGCGCCATACTATTAGCACGCTCTCGCTAAATAATATACTAATCTCTTAACATTAAATACCTACCTAAGGTGGCTAGAGAAAGAGCTTCGTCTCGCGATGACTAACCCTGAATTTAGAAGTCTTCAGGCGACAGAGATACATAAGAGAACTGCTAGTAGGAGCGTAAAAACTCAACCCCCTTCACCATCAATAGTAACTATTCGGATAGCTTAACGCTAAATAACACCTGTTCTAACACCGTGTGGAGGAGTTAGCTACCCTACAATACCTCTCCTAGCTTCGCTAACTGAGTTCTATGAGGCTCGTCCTCACTCTACTACATAGGAGGAGGAAACAAGATAGAGGCGCGCAGCGATATCACACTTTGCTTCTTATAAGAATGAGGAGCAGTATCGTACTACGCAACCATAAATGGCGAGATATAAAGGAGCGCGACAGCAGATAGAACTAATAGTATAGCTATCCTACACTCGAGCACTCACAGACCTCGCGAAGCTCTACAATAACGAGATGAAGTTCTCTAGCAGCCTGTACGACGTTTTTACTATTAAGCTTAGGATATTTTACGATACCTGCGCGAAAGTTGGTATAGCCCCCGCTTAATACTATCTAGCCTTCAGCACTATACTAAGCGATATAGCCTAGAGCTATTACTACTAGTATCTCGCGCAAAGTGGTATACCCTTTAAGGCAATAGTAGAATAAATAAGATCGTATTTCTATACGCCTAAGAACCACCAACTCTTCTTAAATAAGTGGCGATCGATCATGCTTAAGGACGTTGTCGCAGCGAACCTAGACAAGGATCTAGCGTAGTGTCTTAAGATCGTGATTGAACGTCTTTAACGGACGTATTAAGGTCTCATGCAGAACTTTAGAACTAGCGAGGGTAGCCTCGTAGGTCAGCTAATCTCTACCTACTAAGGTGTACTAGCCTACAGCAGCGTCTTGATACAGCCTGCCTCGACATTCGAAGGAGTAGCTACCAACTTGCGTAGCGCTGTAGGCATATGGATACGCTATTACACAAATAGGCAATACATACAAGGCGAGCAGCTCGTTAATAAGCAAGCCTACACATTATGCCAAACCGAACTATGGTCCCTTGTGAACAATGGTCGGATAGCGCGTTTTACCCCTGCCCATCCACCCACCACTTCGCCGTAGCAAATACCGTTATAACAATGTTCAAAACAGATGCAACTTTCACGTTACAAGTAGAAATCTAGTACGCGTTCAATGCACTGAATTTTTTTATCATGCGACTTATATAGCGTGAGTTATCAGATAGAATAGGGGAGAGAGTTGATATTCGTGGGTATGGCCCGTGCTAACTTAGGGTTGCGCTGCTAGTTGCGCTTAGGGCTTTACCCTAAGTTAGGGTTGCGCTAGGCGCGAGCGGTTCCAAATAAATTGCCATAACTAACGTGAAAGAATACCACTGTAGTTAGTAGATAAGCACCAGATGATAATCTAGGAGCGCCAGTTAGGGGTACTTGGTAAAGTTTTCTATGCACCCTTGTTATAACTACCTCTCTTATGTCAACCTAAGAAATAGGTTGACATACTACTGTCTCAGTAAAGGTAGCCACAGAGGGAGTCTTGAAGAAGGGCAACTGTTACCCTCTCTTATCTCTCCCGTTCTCCTCTCAGCCCTGCTGATAGGTTTGTCTTAGCACCTTTCTTAATCTGACCTCTTTGCTTCGTCTTACATGCACGTGCGCAGCTACACGCGTACGCGTAACGCGTTCACTCTCTTATACTCTCTCTTCTTCCATACACTCTTTCACTATGGATTCTACCTATACTAACCTACTTAACTCTTTAATTGACTACTTACCCGAATATAAGCTCATCGTATGTCGATTGCACCGCACTTGCGTTCTACCCTGCCATCTTCAAACCCATCTACACGAACACCACAACCTTAGTAGCGCGACCTGCCGCGCCCTTCTACAGGAGCTTAGAACCCAGTCCAAAACGCGTCCACTACTATGGACTGATCACGATTGGCAGACCTCTCTGCGCATCCCAACAACTCCGATTCCTCGCATTCCTCAGCTTCCTCTCTGCACCGGCTTCCTCTGTCCCATGCAAGACCCTCGAACTGGCCTGCCGTGTGGTCGTATCTACTATGCTCTCAACACTATGCAAAGACATTGCCGGAATGTGCATGGCTGGGTTAATCCTCGAAGCTAATATAAACCTAGAAAAGTAGGAAGGCCTGTAGGTAGCGAGACAGTACAGTTTGTAAAAGTAAGCTGCCAGGCGTTCTTTACGCAGAAGAAGTATCGAGTCTTATTTCAAGTCCTAGGTACACCTAGGACTGAACTCGCGAACAGCGTATCTACGCTCATTACAACTCTAGGTAGAGAACAAGACTATTAGGATCAAATAGAGAGACAGCTTACAGCTATAGAGCAGCAAGAGGCTAGAGACACTCCAGCAACCGGATTTGGTATGGAGCCTCTAGGGGCGTATCCTCTGAGCCTCATACCATGGCTTGAGGTGACCCGATGGCACCAATATCTTCACGGCCACCGCCTGCAGGACGTCGCGCAGCTCATTCGCCTCCCAACACATGCAGCTATCGAAAATAATAATCGCCAATTGCTTGCGCTTATCGATGTCTTTAACCGGCTTGTTAATGAAGCTCGCACTGCCATCCTCGCTGATGAGGCAAGCGTGTTTAACCAGCATCAGGTAAACAGTTTTATTCGTGGTCGGCAGTACCATCGGCCACTTCTAGTCAAGCTACAGGAAGGGACGTACAAGCGATACAAGAAAGTCTAGATGCAGCTGCTTTATTTTGTTTCCCGCATAGTACTGCTGCGACAGACTCCTTTCCTTCACTATATCGTCACTGATGCGCAGTCGACTGTGCTAGATCGGCTATTCGCTGCCCTCCGGAATACCCATGAAGAGGATGATGACAGAGAAAGAGAGTCCCAATTGCATCAGGATCTATGCCTAGAGTTGTGTATCTCGTTACTAGATCATTGTCTTCAAGGAAACGTCTACGACAGTCTTGTAGTTGGCTTTCTAGCTATCCTTGGCATTAACGTTAAAACTAGTGGCTTCCGGGACCCAGTTTCGTATACACCCGATCTTTCAGCATTCGTTAAGCTAGCCCAAATTCTGGTTTTACAGAAGGGAATACGTTCTGCTAATAGTGGACTAATCGACTTCCCAGCCGATCTAATTGATGAGATGCAAGACCGATTCATGGTATATGGAAGCCGATCTCCAATAAACTAGGTACTCAAGATCCGTTCGTATGGCTGCAAAGTTTGGGATAACACGACTGCCTTAGGACATATTATATGGACGGATGACGGCGAACATCTATCTTACAAGAACTTCGAGTTGTCTATGACTGCCCTCCGTTGGTTCATGCGTGATCAGGTTAAGCTGGCTCAGAAGCAACTCCACGATCTATTGCTGCTACCGCCCGACAGAGACGCAGAAAGCAGAGCAGACAGCGTTCCACCAGTGCGTTTACGAGAGCTAAAAGATGACCCAACTATCAACACCCCAGATTGGAGTTTTCTTTTAGACAAGCGTAACGAGGATCAGCTAGCTGGTCATGATCGCTGGCTCCTCCGCCGTATTAGGGACCATGGTTGGCTTAGAAAGCAATTCTTAGATGGCCAGCATTCTACTACGTGGAAAAAGAAACGAGTGAAGAGCTATCTTAATGCCATACAAACCTTCCTACAACGGCTTCTGCTCCTTGTTCATATAACAGGCGGACAGCCTGCTAGAGGGACAGAACTTCTTACACTCCAGTGGCGAAACTCGCAACACGGAATTTGGCGAAATATCTTTCTCGAGAATGGCCTAATTACGTTTGTGACTTCCTACCACAAAGGCTATAGCATTACAGGATCTACCAAGATCATCCATCGCTACCTACCGCCTGAGGTCAGCGAGCTCCTTGTCTATTACCTTTGGCTTGTGGTGCCCTTTGTTAGGCAACTAGAGCGCCTTACGCCGGATTTTGTACCTACGAGCACGACCTCTTCCCTTCTCTGGTCACGCTCGATAATCGACAAGTCTGGGCATCGGCAGGACGTGCCTTGGCCAAGCAAATGCCTTAGCGACGTACTAGCTAGGGAGTTCTCGCGACATCTCTCTACACGTGCCAGCATTATTGTATGGCGGCATTCAGCTATCGCTATTACTCGGCACCATCTTGGACGATTGGGATTCAAACGAGACTACGATGGCAAAGAGGAGATCCAAACTGTCGCGGACCACCAGGCTGCGTACAACTCTATGCTAGCAGGTCAGCTATACGCTCGGGGGATAGAGGAAGCACCAGGGCATATTGCACCAATACGAGCAGAGTATCGCGCTATCAGTCGTGCATGGCATAGCTGCCTTGGGTTCGGAGTGTTTATTGGCAGCCGTCCAACAAAATCAATGCCTAGTAATCGCTGCCAGCCACAGCTAGAAACGCGTTCTAGTACTGTACCCGATGGCATCGTTGTGGAGAAGTGCACTAGCACGAGAGAGACACTAAAGAGAAAGGAGAGAAATAATGAAGATGAGCTAGATCAATGGTTTCAGCATGGTGTTAGGTTTAGTAAAAGGGCGACACGGCGAAGCGTAATATATAAATAGAATAGTGTGTAACACCTTAAATAGTTAAAGCTAGAATCTAGTTTTCTATTTTTGTGTATTTGCCCATATATAGTATAGATATGTACAAGAGCTACAAGCAGGGCGTCGTAAAGTCGTAGCTGCGCACCTAGTTAGCTAGTTTCCTAATTATTAATTAGTGACATGATTGCGGCAGAGTAAAAGGATTGGGACATAATCGATTAGAGGAATCTTCTAAACTGCTTACCGTCCGTGGGCGTAAGCATACGCCTAAGCAGTTAGCTGTCGTCAACAGATTATGCATACTAGGCATACAAGGAACGAGATATGTAGACTTAGAAGCTAGAAGCCGGATGTATACATAGTGAAGAGATGACTGACTAATTAGTTAGTTAGTTGCTTGGTTTTACAGCCGCATTCGACGGATTCGTCTATCTACAGCCCCCCGCCGTACGACTAATTGTATTATCGATCGCTATATGATACATAGCATCACAGTTCAGATCATTGTATATTCTTGTTAGCAAGAAACTATCTAGCTCAAAATTATTAGCAGTAAGCGTGCTATTTTATTTGCGATTGCGGCTTCACTCTTACGCGCAGCCGCGCAGCAAACTTTAGCAGTCCTATATTCTGTACGTAGCTTAGCGCAGAATGTTAGCTGTTGAATGACTGGTGTGATTGGTTAATCTGCGGTCTTCTGATGACTAGGCTCTTGGAACACTGTCTATTAGCGGTAAAGTTGCGATCGCTAGTTAAAGATAGTATCTAAGTAGTTACAAATGCTACGAGCCTCACCTCGATTTAGATAGCCCCCTCCCCCACCTATACCAAATTGATAGTACTACGTAGTTACCTACAGGCCTAGCCTATACGTCTTATATAGCCCACCGGCTGACATAGGACGTTAAACTAAAATAATAATAAAAAATAATAATAATCATGAAAAAGAAGCGGCATTTCCAAGCTTACCAACCAGCAGAGATGTCAACAATCAAGCTGAGTCAAGCTCATCAATCAAGCTAGATTGACTCAACGGTCAAGCTGAGTCAAGCCAAGCTCATCAAGCTTTATTAAGCTCTATCAAGCTCGTCAAGCTCATCAAGCTGAGCTTAATAGAGCTTGATGAGCTTGATACGCCCGTGCGTAAAAAAAGAAGAAGAACTATGAACTCCTTTACGTAGGCTACTAATCTATAGTATTATTAACTTTTACCTCTATCTCTAATACTATACGTGTCAATTTATTATATATATTTTCTTATCTTACTAACTTCTTGATTATAAGCATGCCACCAAAAAGACGCGTCTAAGCTGTTGTTGCTACCCCACTGAAGTGGTCTCGGGGCGTACCCTGCGGTACTCTAAGCCAGCCTATATCTATCGAAAGCCCGCCATCATCTTCTCGCTTATCACCTCGTCAAGCTCTAGTTGAAGCGTCCTAGGTATCGAGCTTCGAAGCGCGGCTGCGCGAAACGCAGGCTTAAGAAGCTATCATCCCATCCGCTGACGGCAGCGAGGAGGCAACGATAGCTTCTAACGAGCTTGCTAGTATAGGCTTCGACGAACATCTGGTAGACGCCTTCGAAGGTCTTGACTGGGACCACTTTCCTCAGTATATGAAGCCTTTGGCGTCGCAGCGTGGGAAGAAAAGCTGGATATACCTTTATGGCTACCGCGTCGCGTCGCGGCTTAATTCTAGACGCCACTACTTTATATGCCGCTTTTGCTATAAGCAAAAGTTTATTAACGCTAGTATCTGTTGTATATATGAGACAACAAGATCAACGTTAGCAGCCCAACGATAGGGTTAGGGTTAGGGTTAGGGTTAGGGTTAGGGTTAGGGTTAGGGTTAGGGTTAGGGTTAGGGTTAGGGTTAGGGTTAGGGTTAGGGTTAGGGTTAGGGTTAGGGTTAGGGTTAGGGTTAGGGTTAGGGTTAGGGTTAAAAGAAGACTTGCGTCTGAAAATAACTCGA
>PELC01000183.1:0-29773 GCA_005212705.1 Curvularia lunata
ATACTCGGTTGCTTGCTTGGAAGAACTAGGCCGCCTCTCTGAAAATTCTTTGGTCCTAATCGTGTCTAGTTACACCACTCTTCGCACACGCTGGGCCTCGCAAGGTTCAGCCCCTTATGGAGCTGATTGATTACCCGGTTTGCTTTCTCTTTTTTTCTCTAAATCACTGAGGCGTCATTGCGTCTGCATCGCACTGCCTCACGCATAACTTAATTAAGGCAGTCTGCATGAGCTTCCATGCCGTAAACTCAGCTCTGGTTACTCTGCCTCCCACACCTTGCTCCTTTGGTGGAGCGCGTCCTCTAATTCGCTTCGTTAGGACGCGTCATACCCAAGCGGGCTCTCTCCTTGTTAGATACGATTTCTCACTCGCATAAGATGCTAACCTTGCGCCTAGGGATTCATAATACTTCGCCACGCATAGCACGTCCGTAGCGTCCGTAGCGTTGCAGTGTTGCATTGCAACAAGCAAGGGGCAGAGGTCAGGAGACAACCAGCTGGCGGCTCGGTATTGCCCTTGACGTAGCAAGTATGAGATGAACAGAACCGTGCCCGCTTTCTGCACTAGCTGGAAGGACATATTTTCCGGTCAATGGCGATCATGTCTCAGCTCTGGCCACCCAACATTGCCTCCTTCAACTTTCGGTCCTTCTACACAACACGCTGGCCAATCTAAGTTGAGTTATCCGCGTTCTACTGGATCCGGATCTGTTGGCGATGACGCGGTCAAGTGGTTTTTCTCTCCTCTGTAACGCTGCAGTGTGACCAGTCGGGGCTGCCTGCATAGACGCCTGCAGTCAATAGCTCGGCGTTGGCATCGAGTTAGCATGGGATACGAGAGATGAGTACAGCCATCCCCGCCACCGCTTTGATGGAAGGTAGAGCGCTGTCCAATGGATAGCCTTCATGCTTGTATCTTGGTTCTGGTTTCCGTTGTCGTCACTCACACTCCTTCCGTCAGCTAGGTATCACCACCACTCCCTCTGGTGTAATTGGTTCTTCAGGAACGGACCCGCTCATGGACTCATGCAAACCCTTGGAAGCTTTTGCAGCAGCAGTCGAGTCAAGAGTAAGACACGGTTAAATGAAGAAGGTCGCTTCGGGGACACCAAAGAGCCTGCTGCAATCAATCTAGCGTTCCAAGCTAGGTGTTTGTTCGCTTAGGGAGGCTCCTAGCTCACTAAGTAGTTTTCTACTTAAACTCTCAGGTACTACGCTGTTTTTCAGCCAGACTTAATCAGATTCTATCAAGATCTCATCATGGCTACTTTTACTTCAGTTCCTCAGAAGACTTCATCTGAATTCAGACATTACAATCCTACGTTACTCAAGCGTACGCAATCTAAGCCTAAGGCTAAGAAGACTGTACAGAATGTTTGTAGAAATTATGGAGAAGTAGCGACTCAATCTTTAGGATTGCTACTCCAAGGTAATGCCTGCTCCCTAGTCGTGTAAGCGAATCAATGCGGACTGAGTCATATCTAGAAAGCGAAAGCAACATTCCTGCCGTCCCTCAACAGACACTACAGGTACAGACAACGAGCCATGTGGAAGATGTCGAGGGCATGGACTCGGAAAAGTGCGATTTGCTTCGACTAGACCATAGAATAGGCACCCATGAGCTTGCAATGGGCGATAGTCACAATCAGCTTCGCCGTGAGTTGTGCGATGAGGGAGTTATGGACCAAGCAGCATTGGGTTTAGGCTTGAATGAGTCGTTTCATGGAGACGGTCGAGGCAAGTACCCAAGTTGATTGTGGTGCTGATTTCACTGATGCCGGATAGACTTACATTCGATTGCCGAAAGTGACGCGATTGGCAATCATTACAACGGCTCCCCCAATTCTCGGAACAAAAGCCATTATCTTACCATTGCCAATTGTAGGAACCACGCCAAACAGCGCAGTGATATCCATACAGCTGTAGAGTACGCTTTCTCTACAGATGATTTTGAAGATACTCACCATGGTGAGTTGAATAATCTGATTTGTACAGGGGGCCGTGCTGACACAGTCAAAGAAGGACTAACAGTAGAGGAAGAAACGTCCTTCAGCATCCCTAGTGTGGTGAATGGATCTTCAAAAAGCCAAAAACGATCGTTTCAATCTTCGGTTGATGATACAACAATAAACCCAGAAGCAGTGCCGAACGTTGTGCCAGATCTAGAGCTTGATCATCCTCAACCATCGAAGCGGCAAAGGATGGCTGAGCGACAGGCACCGAGCCCCATAATCGAACCCACATGCACGCCTGAACGAACACTGATGCATCTTTGGGACCAAGCTTCTTGTATTAGCACTGGTGACGGCTATATTGCTAGTCCTCCAGGTGCTGGCCATGAAGAAGATTGTACCCTCAGTCTAGCCCTCCCTCTGACTGATTTCTGCGATGAACAACACCGCAACGGCACTCATATCCAGGGAAAGGTCAAAGAGCGACTACAAGCAAAAGAACACATAACTCTTTCTCAAAGACTGGAGGTAGGAGAAGATGTTAACCAAAAATCCGGCAGGCGTGGGGTAAGTAGACAAGATAGTGGTAGCAAGACTGGGGAGGTTTATGGGAAGAAATCCAGCCACAGTGAGGCGTGCGACATTCCTCTATCGAGATCTTCACCGCGTAGTCACAGGGCTTGGACACCTGATATAGGACGCAGGCCATCTGACACTGCTCTTAGAAATTTGGACTACAATGCAGTACCTACGAAGCCACCGCAACGAGTAGAGTTGAGCGAACTACAACAAGATTCAATATCGGGACGACTCGATATCAATACAGGGGCACAAGCTTGCTTTCCAGGATCGAATTCTCCAGGCGCGACGGCTGAAGATGTAATCAATGTCGATTATAGATCTAGATTTAGCATGTCTTGTCAGATCACCGACCTAACGCTGTGCGCTATTCCAAATGACTCTTCAGTCGTGTCAGTAATATTGCGGCACTGCGACCCGAGTGGTCTACTCGATCTAGTAGCCCTCGGTCACAAGGTCCTCGGCGAACAAGGCAAAGTTATCCGCATGACCCAGCTATCACCAGATTCATGGGTGCTGCTAGGATACCAGTGTAGCAGCAGTGGTGCAGACCTCTGTAATCGCGGAGGGTTGAAGGCGAATTGGATGAGCAGTGCCCATGATGACGTTGCTAGTCATGGAACGGACCGCTCAAAGGACGGCTATGACGAAGAGGATGAGGATGAAGAAGAGGATGCGAGAGGACGTAGCCAACGGACGCACAAGCGATGGCTAGAGTCAGAAGAGGTGCTTTTACTCTCGTTGAAGGATAAACAGGGCATGGAGTGGGAAGAGATATGTAAACGCTTCCCTAGTCGGTCGCTTGGTGCAGTAAAACTGCGCTACCACACATTGAAGAAATGCTCGTAGAGCTATGCCGACGCTATTTAGTCTAGTAGCTCGCATTTATGTTGGGATTGGGCGGCATAGAGTATTGTCATTCAGTTATCCGAAGCTTGAAGTCTGGGAACTTTCTTCGCTACTCAGTGGGCAGTGGTTGTCGATTTCGTCACAAGGGAAGAATTCTAGATCTTTCTAATACCATCCTGTAAGCCCAGAAGTACTATGTATAGTCACGTGGTTACCCACTGACTAATAATACTGTATTTAAACTTGCTCTTAGTATCATGTACTAGGGAATACACAATACTTTCTACATCCACAACTGCTTACACATCCTTTTGCTAACAATATGCAAAGCTTTTGGTTCAATTGATAGCAAGGTCTAGGCCAATTGAGAAGGCGTACCAGGAGGAGTTATCCTTATCCTCATTCACTGTCAGTTTGTTCGGGGAGATATTGCATTGCAGCATGCCAACCCACGTATACAGCGACTCGTATCCTGCGATGCGACCTTCTAGCGCAGCCAAAAGGCTAATCCTGGAACTCGCCATATATAGGCTTGCCACAATCTCAGACAATAACGCGGCGGTGCACTCAATCCACTGTCGCCCTTCCTCCTTTTACGGGAGAGCTCGAACAGGTTCGATTGCTAGGCGGTAAAGTTGCGTTCGTGTAACTCGACCGCTTCCGTTCGGCAGCGCTGCTGCTTCAGCTTTTCTCGAGAGGGAACGAACAACTGTGGGTGGCAAAAGGAGAGCGTTGCCGCGAACGCGCGACCAATACGGAGGCCAAGAGGTAGCTCGGGGATCGCTTTCGGCCACGATGTCTAGCGCGTGCATGGATGTCTTGGCACCAAAGCTCTGGGCGCAGCCTGGGTCGGCATCCAAAGCTTTCACGCCATTATGTCGTCCATTTTTGACTGTTGAACGCGCTGTTCGACCGTTATCGCAAGCATACTATATAACCGATTCCTTAACACGTTGCCTTAAAGTTTCGTAAACATTGTCAAGTCCCCCACCTATAGAACCCGACGCGTCGTGCCACCTGTCACAACCCTCCAGTACATACTGTATGAGAGGATGCCTACGGACCTACGAATAAATGACACTCTTCACACTGAATCACGGGTAAAGAAGAAAGCACCACGGATCTTCACGTTGACAGTCGTCAACCTGGTAGTGCTCCTTACAAAATTCCAATCAGTATGACAAGTCCCCAACGCCTTTCCGTCATGAGCCGCCCAAGTGAGGGCTTCTTGAACCCACGAAACACAATTCCAACTCTCGTATCCCGCGTATCCTGCACGTATAGGAGTCCTGGCGAAAGCTTCCATCAGCCGTGCTCCATCTGCAACTTTGCCAATCGCAATCCTAACCAAGATGGCAGAAGTTGGTTGCATGGTTATTTCGAGATTCTCGTAAGCCCAGGTATTCTGAGGCTTCCCATCAATTATTTGCAGGGACTCCTTCACATGGCAGCGTCTCCCCTTCGAAAACCTATCTTCGTTCTTTGAGCCAACGACAAATGCCCAGTGATGTCTGTGGGACTAAAGTTAGTTACGTCCATACTACAATTAAAAGGTACCTACTTATCCTCGCCACCAGGCATTTTCGGAGCTCCGTTACGAACGTAAAGAGCAATGTATAGTCGGTCTTTATCAGATGGCATTTTCAAACGCTAGTCAGACTTTACTTTGGAAGTTTCCCTAGGACTGGACTGCTCAACTTCTGTCTGGCATGTATACCATGTAGGGGCCCGGGACCTCATTAATTTATAGATGCGCTCTTGATAACTGTTACAAGCATGCTTTAGTTAGCGCTAAGATATTCTTGCAAGCGACGTGTCAAGCGTTTGGATGCCAATACTGTAGGTAAAGGCCAGCCAATCAGTGTCCATTCGTTGGTGTAGATAACCAAATCTACCAGCGCCATCTCCATGTCACACGCCTTGCAGCCTGATTGTGACGTCTCTTTGACCCTGCTCATCATCACCGCCCTCTAATATTCTGCACGTTTTACCCAGTCTAGCTGCGCAATAATCTCAACCACCGCCACCACCGGCACACTCTCGAACAAGACGCTAGGGTTGACGCGCAAGCGGAATGGCGAAGGGATATGATCCAAAGGAGCTGACTTCTCTGCGGGCCAATAAGAGCCTACCAATGGAATTTACACTGCACCAAAGGCGGCAAGGTGCCTCGCTAGATGTGGGGGGTTCACCGTCCGTCTTGTTCGTCTCGTCTATCATATTCTTTCCCTGAATTCCTGTGTACGAATACAACCCTAACTAGTTATGCCTAGCTTATCTTTAGGTGTTCTGTGCCACATGCCTTAGTACAGCGTGTTGTTCCGGCATATCATCCGTTCATCCGTCCAAGCTGAAAAGTATCGATCAATATGCCACGTGCGAAGAAGAGAACGTGGGGAATATGACTTGGCACGGCATCTCGGTTCTGCAGTCTAGCACGGATCTGAACTAGCGTTGCAGGTCTCGCTTCGCTTCGCTTCTCTTCTCTTCTCTTCTCTTCGCTTCGCTTCTCTTCCCTTCTCTTCGCTTCGCTCTTCTTCGCTATCCTCCTCTTCGCTCTTAGTGATAATTTGATACTCACAGCATGTTGGACGACGATTCATTGGCCGACGATTCGTTATACGCGAATATAGAGAACACGAGACTCAGCTTTGAAGGGCTTGTGCACCCAAAGCCTCCAACCAATATCATTAAACGATTCAATGACCTTCTACACGAAGATGCATCGTCCTTGAAGAACATGTCTTCTGGACGCCGAAGTATCCGGGGTCGTGCACATGGCCTTGCCATAGAGATTCGTAAGGAGCTAGGTCCTGAAGTATTGCTATGCGTTGTCTTAGTAGCAAGGACGGTCGACAATATGGCAACACTATGTCAAAAAAGCAACCTTATACACAAACTTAACCAATGGTGGACTGCGGCTTCGCATCCTCCATCACTCACTGAAGCCGCCAGCGTATTCACTGCAGGGTATCATCCGAGTGAGATCGGTGTTTGTCAAGAACTTCCGATCGAAGCGGCTACTGCCAGACAACACGTGACTACTGCCGAGCAACACATGGCTGCTACCGAACAAGGTGCGGCAGATGCACTTGGTACATCTACCTTTCCTGTCTTTGTCTGAGACTAAACTTCAGTAGAGAGAGCATTCATGTTGGCGGCCCAGAGCATTCCAAATCTGCGAGATCGAGAAGATTGGCTTATCTCTGCCGCCGCTCATACCCGCCTGCTGAGGCTGTTAAGCCGTTCTAAGGACGATCCCTGGGCTGCCTTCACTTGGACAGTACAGTGGTGTGACTTGATTCAGCTTAGCAGTTATCTTGGAGCCTACCTTTCGAACGGCATACAAGAAAGTTGCAAGAGAAAAGCAGAAGAAAAGAAGGGTCTGAGGCTCACTGATACCGTGCGCTTGCTACCTCCGTCCGAACACCATGAGGATTTTGGATTGGAGATCTGGCTTTGTTTACCACTCGGAGAAGCAATTGCGGAGAAAGTAAAACACATGACATCGATCGAAGAGTGGGAGATCATACTAGGGAACTATTTGTATGGGGCAATGCTGCAAAGCAAATTTAGAAAGTCGGAAGAAGAAAGAAACATATCACGCAGCAGCGCCGCTAGGATCTCATTTCCTGATGGTAGAGACTCTGATCATGATAGCAAACTGGCAATATTGATCAGTTTTGAACAGGGTACTGAAATATGGTCGAAGGCGTATCCTAAATAATAGCCTTTTTAGCCAATTTAAACTTCATCCGGTAAACAATCACACTTTGCCCTTCAAGAAGGGTCATATCGTTTTTGTCCACATCGGTCTGTTGTGGTTTCATGACCTTCACACCAACATGTACCATGCCGTCACCAGCCTCCCAAGACATAGATCTGTCATAATCAACTGCTTCGAATGTATGGTAGTTGATGTATTCGTAATCTCCGTTTGTAGTTTGGTCTTTCTAGGAAGAAGTTCATTAGATAAACGTTGGGATGCGCGCTGAGGAGTCGACCCTACCTCGGGCATTAGCGAAAAGTTGTGAATCGCACGAGCTCCTTGGTTCTGAGATTCTCTAACGTTGGAGATTTGAGCGGATAGATGCTTTTAGCGTGTGTCAAAGCGAGAACTGGCTGGATTGTAGGATGGTCGTCCTGCAGGCCGCGATGAAGTAGCTTCCCTTAGTCGATACAAGAAGAAACGAAGCACACGTTTCGAAGGCTCGAGCAATAGTGATTCAAATCCGTCAGAAATGGTAGCTATAAGATGCGCAATAGGAGGTCAGCGCAGTTGAAAATACAAGCATGGTTACTTACTTCATAAAACGATTATAACAGAAAACACGCTGGGGGTAGCTGTACAGGTTAACTGGCGGCTATGTGAGAGGAAACATGTGTATATACACATTCGTGTTGATGCCCAAAAGAGATCATATGAGAGTTTCTCAGGCGGCAACTACCCCTCCACGCTATGCCTGCCCCACCTTCTCAATGCGTACGGTCACGTGTTGCATCTAGATGCAGAACCTTGGAATGAGCGCGCGAGCTATTTGTGGATGTCATGTGCGACATGGCGTGTTGTGAGCTGGCTAGGGTTATCGATTTTGCCCTTGTCGCTTCTCTTCGCTTCTCTCCTCTTCGCTTCGCTCCTCTTCGCTTCGCTTCTCTTCGCTTCTCTCCTCTTCGCTTCGCTCCTCTTCGCTTCGCTTCTCTTCGCTTCTCTTCTCTTCGCTTCGCTCCTCTTCGCTTCGCTCCTCTTCGCTTCGCTTCTCTTCGCTTTTCTCCTCTTCGCTTCGCTTCGCTTCGCTTCTCTTCTCTACTTTGCTTCTCCGATTTGGATCTCTCTACTTTTCTCGTCTTCTCTCTTAATTGCATACTGTCACTATTGTGTACGATTACCATCAAAATTGAATGTACAGGGTCTTAGTAGCAAGCTTCATCTAGTATGTAATTGTTGTTGCTGTTGAGATCGAAATATACTACCGCAGAAACAAATTATCTCAAGTCCAATCTACTCAAACCACGATTGTCAGAAGTAACAATTAACCTGCATCCTAAGGAGGAGGCTAATGCAGCAATGGTCCATGCATACTGACATGTTAGCCGCCTCAATTCACGCCAAGACCCGATTCAGTCTGCGCGTCCCCTCTTTCTTGCAAGCATCTGTAGATTTGAAGATGCAACAGTAGACAATGTAGGTCTTAGTCTGATCCAAGGATATGGCTCTCGGTTATCACTTCTGAATACGGTTGATCGTAATAACGTAGAGGAGAGGCGTGGTTGTAGGTGATAGAAGGAGAGTCAAGTGTGTGTAGGATTGTAGGTATTAGTATAAAGGACCTTGGTCAATCTACGGTTTATCGGTTTCTCAAGGTCACCGTTCCTCACCTTGCATAGCACATCCACTTTGCTCAAGCTGTTTTTTCTTCTTAGACCTTCGATACCTCGACCACTCCCACGCATGCACTCGATATCCTATCCATTTCTTATATTTTTACAGTGCAGAGACCATTACTACACTTGATATATGTCCTACAGCCTTTACTATATGTCGTAAAATCTTTCTTAAAGAACTAAGACAGCCTCTTATCCTGGTCAACAGCTCGGCTTTCTATGATAAGCACAGGATTTAGATTCAAGTTAGTAGAGCCGGAGCAGCAACTACTTTTAGCATGGACTGATTTCACGGCAGTCTTTATCTGGTCGCTATGTCCAATTCCCAAGAGCCAGGCCGACATAACATCAATCCTTCAGCAAGCCAGCCCACCACCTCCCAGCAATCCACTTCGCTCAATAGCCACGAACAACCCGCAAATGGAGCTTGTACCAGTCGTCCTTCTTATACAACAGCAGATTTAGGACTACGAAGTGACAATGCTCAGGCGCGCTCAAATAGTAGTGACAAGCGCGTAACAAATGGTGTATAATGTGTCTACAGATTATTCCGTTTAGTGCAGTGCTGTTATCGAGTTGTAGTGTCTTATCGCTCGTTGATTGGCTAGTATCAGGTAGTGACGAAAGAAATGGAGCTTAAGGTTACTCAGTCACTTAAGTACATAAAGGCTGTGCATGTAATACTGGAAAAACCAGAAGAGTGGCGAATCAAAATTGCATGTGATAAGCGGGTTTTGTGTTCCTAACTATGATATTTGCGCTACTATTTGGGTCCATTGGTGCCAAGTGTCCGGAGAGGTCGGCCCCGGACGTGCACGGTCACTCCCGCGTCGTGTTGCACCCAACATTTGGTCATGTTCCTTATTATAAGACATTACTAGCCACACTTCAAGATTAACATTGCCAGCTGCAATTTTATCTACAGAGAAACATGTCTTCTCATGATACCAGCGAACAATCAACATGTGCGGGCTCTAGAGTGCCATTACTCGCAAACCTTAAAAAAACGCCGGCTTTGCAAAAACATCTTGAGTAGATCGTACCACTCTTAGGATCCCAATCAAATCTGCAAGGCATAACGAAGCTCAAAGACGGAGTTTTTGCATACAGGTGGATCTCGGAATTTGAGTGTCTTCGCACCGATATCCTTAACAGCGTAAGCAGACATTCAAATTACCTCACTACAAACAATAACAACGTTTAAGAAATATAAAGACGATGTGATGGAAACAGGCGCAGTGGTTCGAGACCCGAAGCCGGATGAAAAGGCATATCCCCGGGCTGCGGTACTACTCCTTCACAACGCCAGACTTCATACAAGCGATGACGAGATCTTCCTCCTTCAATGCCTTCCCATAGATACAGAAATACACGAAGCAATCATTCGTCGCATTGTAGAGATGGATCCCACATTAAAGGCTGCCAGCGTTACAGACATGAATAAGAAGCTTCTTGTTCAAAGTCTTACGGTTCCCAAATCGAGAGGCGAGTCACTATTGCAGGCAGACTCACTTTGCCTGGTACTACAGAACGCCATTTTGGAGATGGTACCGCAACTAGTTCCTTTTCTCCTCGTTCCTCGTCTCACATCCAAAGTCGAATAGCATCACCGGAAGTGACAAACGACAGCTCGTCGGTGAAGATTATCCAACTTGTAGCTGAATATAGTTTAAATTTCACCGAAACAATAGCTTGTTGAATCGTGTTCCAATAGATCCGACAACCCATAAGAGGGAAGGTTTGTGTCCTATCCATAGTCAGCTTGATCAGCAGATGACGTTGTGGGCTACTGGCTTACCTCCATTTCTTCTAAAATTGGTACAAGGTCCCCTTGGGCTTCCACAAGAGAAGGTATGCTAGCTCTCCCTTGCTCTATATTGCTCACCTGTTCGCAAGGTAGTACAGAGTTGTGCTGCTGTTCTGAGTAAATCAAGGTATTCGTTGAGAATTGCTGGTCTTCTGCTTGTGCTATACTCCTATCATTTTCTGGCGTTAGGATTGAGCATATCGTGAGGAGCTGCGACCATTCATTTCCAGAGATTCTCCGTCGTTTGGCGATGTTCGTGTGCGACTCTCCAGCATGATGTGTTTGCTGACTTTGCAGAGCATGAGAGATGGGTATAGGTCCTTGTTGTTCAAGAGAAACGGTATGCGTGGAGAGTCTGATGTCTGTTCCAGGTTCAAGCCCTACTGAGGATTGTGAAGCACCATTGCTGTCTTCGGTGACAAGTTTTGGGAGCACCTTGCCGTTCTCGGCAAGTGACTTCGTATCTACATAACGGCAAAGGAGCTTTGTCAAACGGGTATGTCCTTGCGTGATATCGACTCTCTCAATGCCTTGGGCCAAAAGACCTCTGACAAGTTCGTTTACCACGGGGAAATCCAAAGACCTGGACTGTTTTTCAATAGTAGGATGAATCTTTCGATAGTTGCACAGTAACTGGATATCATCGTTGTTGAGATTTTCCATCCTTATATACATTAGCAGTCGTCAAATTTGAGACTTTCCATGCTTACTGAAATTTGGCGGCGGTTATTGACAAAAGCGAACCGGGACCTCCTATTTCTGAACATTTCAAATATTGAGAGGCATTAGAGTATGCTCTACTTGCAACCTTCCTCCTTTCCTGATTCCCCCTGGAAATTGTATCAAAAGCGATCGATTTGTTGCTTCGTCCTTGTGAAGCTACTAGTTGCAGGCTTTCGTATTGATCTACCGCATGGCTGAAGTAGAGAAGGTTATATCGGTATGCTTTGGTATCTTGCTTTGAAGATACTTTCTCGAGGATCGCCTCTGCGCGCGCGATTGAGGTTTTCAGGATTAAGTCTTCCTCACAGATGCTGCTTGGACCGACAACCGCCCCTGTCTGTGTAATTGGGGTTTCCACGATCGAGTCTTCATCGTAGACTCTGCCTGGATCAACACTCTCTTGGATTCGAAACTCAGTAATACGTTGAGCAACCTTTACCAGTCTTCTGAACCTGTTCCCTTCCTCTGGGACTAAAGTTCGGAAGTATCCTTCCGCCAAGGTTGGAGTGTCCCGTGATTGATGTGGCTGCGGTGTGGCTGGGTTCGGGGTTCGGAGGAAATTTATCCGTTTGGATGGTTTATCAGACCAGAACTCCTCTGGAAGCAGCCTAAAACACTCATCTGCCGTCCCTCTTCTGAGAAATCGATGCACACTTGCAAGCAAGACCTTGATCATTCTTGTTAGCTTCCATCTCTAACTTTTCTGGATTTACTTACTTCGTCTCTCAAGACATCAGACGGTGTACAGGAATCCAGAGCATCTACAAAATCGGTGCGAGATCTGGATAATGCCATTTCTCATAAGAGTGGGCGTGAAGGTTTGCAGGTGCGACTGTAGAGGACTCGAAGGGGATAAGTTTCAGTCCCAGTTCTGGGATCGAAACTAAGCCGCTTTGAGAATATGCTTCGCCAAGAGTGTTCACGACGTCGTTCCTGGGCTTGGGTCGCGTAACCTCCCTTCTGCCGTATCAATTGCCTCATCGAACGACCATTCAATAGTGGCTTTATGGCCTTACCAAACCCGCGGTATCGCGCCACATGAATCTGATCGGCGTAGCATTCAGTAACAGGCCTTTCCGCTGCAGGCCTCGTAAGCTATGACCAACTATCAACTAGCCTGCCATGCTAGTCTTGAGAAACTGTCAACCAATGAAGCAGTCTGTCATGCGATTAAATTGTGCACAGATAGGAGCTCTGTAACTCAAACTCACGGTATTCAACGCCTACTCAGGCTATCGGAGCCGTGCCGCGCCGGTTGCCTCGTATCCGCGCTCCCGTCCGTGTCGTGCGTCGGCAAGAACCCTGACCAGAGCCACCTCACAGAAAGCAATGGCCTCTCATTGTCTAGAGCGCTTTCAAAAGGACAATCTATAGTCATTTCAGAAGCTGAGACAATCATATATCATGCACCCTTCCTGCAAGGCTAAAACGCCCTTCAGTTGATTGCCTCACCGCCCTTGCGTCCTTCACCGGTTGCCTTCTTTCGAGCTAGGTCTGCTGACACAATGGTTCCATCTCCTGCAGATGTATCTCTGGTATGTAGCTTGTCACTATCTTTTGGATCCAAATTCCAAAGGATAAGAAAGGAACTGACCTTCTAGCCTGATTCTCTAGAGGACCAATCATCTCAAGAAGATCTTGTAATTCACCCTAATTGTAAGAGACATCGTTTTCGAACTATGCTTGCAATCTGAGTATACATGGATATTGACTTGTCATAGCGGACGGGAAATACCAATGCGGGCGTTGCCTAAAGTGCTTCCCCTGCCACGAGCCATATCAATACCACGCAACGAAGCATGGCGACGCTATCAAACATATTTACATCGGACTCAAACAGTGCACTGCCATAAAGCCATATCTTTTGGCTTTTCATGATGTTTATTGCCATCGCAGTACTCATTATGTCCGAGTAACTATCTCCCAACCCTTTGGGTCCACGTCTTCAATACGGCGGATAGATGAGGAAGTTGTTTTGACCTTTGGAGAATTTTATGAAAAAGACTTAAGTTCTACGGAAACATACAATTATACCTTAAAAAGGATGGAAGAGTTTGACAACCGGTGCTGCAGAAGAATTTTTGATACAGCCGTAGTAAAGAACCTGCGACATCCATCTTCAGATTCAAAGACTAATCCCATACAGTTCAGTCCCAGGAACTTTTTGAAATTACTACAATCATGCTTCGCATGCATTCCGACACGGAGACGGTCGAGGTCTAGACATTGGCCTAGCATTCCAGACCTGAGAGCGACATCGCTCTATCCGTCAACTGAGGCTACCACTGCCAACGACGCGCATTTTCCGGTTTCTGATGATCTAATCTCAGTTGAGAGCGAGCCTGTATCATGGAAATCTCTGGGATGCCGTCAAGATTCAGCCGGACCAGCATATTCACACGCCTCATCACCAGCTGTGCCACAAACAGTCCTGGTTGAAGCCGCTCCTACGTATGCTGCTCCTGGTCAACTACTCGTACCACCTCCTTTCCAGGCGACAAATTTTCTTCCTGAGAGTGTCATTGGAATCGTAGCTATAGGTTCTTTCTACTCGACTTCCAATGGTGTTCACGGCCACAAGATACTTGTCGCAACCCAATCAGATACTGTAATGCTCTTACAGCGAGTAAATCTTGGCGCGCTTCTTTTACACACGCGCTGCGCGAGCCAACTACGAGATATTGTTGGTGAATACACTTATGGGCAGTTGTTGGAGTTTGAGGACAAACGCATGGATGTTTTGGATCCTGTTTATTCTGGCATCCTACCGGATGATTTGCCAATTGGAGTAGGCGAAGAAGTTCCGTTGGAGAAATGCTCTCCAATGTTTCACGCCCAAGTCTTCAATTGTCTTGGTGTTTGAATCTTTTTTAACATCGCGTTTTCCTTAGTATCACAGCGCATCTTTGAGAGAATTTTGCTTCTGCAATGTTATGCGGGTATCCCCTAACTATGTTAGAAAGGTAGATCGCTACAAACATATAATACCTAGATTTGGATAGCACTACGTCGTGATTGCAATCATCAAAGAAAAATCGTTACGTTTGGTCTTAAGCACTCCTTGAGTGGTATTAGCATGACAGATAGTTGAGCCGAGAGGCACGCGAGGACGACATGGAGGAAGGTGGCGTGTCCGTACCGATGTGGGCAGTGATTTGCGTTTCCATTCAACGTATTGGTGTTGAGCTTTGTTTGATAGTTTCGGACATCTGACCTTGCATACGCGCCGGCATTAGCTTCCACTTTCATAATCTGCGCTTGCTTTGGATTTCTAATAACCTTGGCCACCATCAGTTGCTACTCCTTAACTACTCTTTATCTGCTAAGTTCATTTAGACGCTTCTAGACGTTCTTACAGAGTATTTCCCTTCACAAGCTTCACAGTTTTGCTCTATTGTAGCCTCAGTTTTTCAGCGAGATGTCCCTTCTACCTGCTCTAGATGCGCAAGATCACAACTCAAGTTCCGCCAACGAGGAATCATTCAGAACTTCCAGGCCTCGAGTTTCAGAAGCTTGCAAGAAATGCCGTAGTCGCAAGATGAGATGCAATGGATTACGTCCATGCGAGGGATGCCGTCATAACCGCATAGAGTGCGTGTATGAGGACGTTAAACCATCCAAGTATGTCGCCATCATTAGCATTACCACTCCTTATTAACATTTTCCAGACAGCAAAAATCTTTAAACAGCTTGCACAGTACCCTCGATGCTGCGTACAAACAGCTTCGCGGTATACACAGCGACTTGGGAGGGCTCAACAGAGGTCGTTTCAACTTACAGTTCATACCACTTGACCCTGAACGAGAGCATGGAACAAAAGCGTTCTTGCCCAAAGAGCTACACCGGCTCTCTCAGTCTTATGTCAAGAATGTGCAAGCTTTGTACCCATTTTTCGACGAACCTCAGGATATGTGCAACGAATTCATCGGCGATCCAGTAGTGCGGAGAGGAATTATTATGCCGTGCCTAAGAAATGCCCACGTACTCCTCATTTTCGCATTAGGAAGCTGTCAATCAACTACCAACAACACAGGAAGCCCAAGTATCTTACCGGGCGAAGTGTATTACTCCCATGCGAAAGCTATCCTTAGGTACACAATCGGGGAGTGTAATACTCACGTTGCCCAGGCCTTAACTCTGGCTACATTATTTACGAACCAAAACGGAATGCTTCAAGACAGCTTCGCGCACCTTTGCAACGCTCGCGACATATACAAAGATGTTTTCAAAAAGTAAGACTAGTAACTATCACCTACGAGTTTAGGCTCATAGTATGTAGCACTACTTCTATTTCTGAGGAGGCGAAGAGGGGTTTCTGGATCTATCAGGATCTAGCACGGTAAGTTGCTGATACGAGTCTGTGAATTCTCTTAACTGTTCCTCTAGCGGTATAAGCAACTGCTCCAATTGCGCCTCTTTCGGTCCTGTTCCGAAACACTGGAGAACATTACTTCCAGAGGGAAATGTGGGACAGTTTTCTGAAAGAGTTTACTGGACGAAAGTGGATCTCCGAATCCTACTTGATGCCTTGAGCGATTTTGCGCGTCCATATCTCCCAGAAATGAGGGAAATGGATGAAGTGGCCCTTTGTGCTCTTGGGAGCGTCGCCAACCAGCAAATCAAGATGTTGGAAGAATGGAGATCAGGTTTAATCTCACGATTTACCTGGAGTGATACAGAGCCTCTATCAACTGATCCTCTGATAGTTTCGCTACGAGCAGAGTACTACGAGGGTATGGCAAAGTTGTTGAGGCCATACGTGGGCATTGCAGAATATGCACTGCATTCCTATGTCCACTCTCCAGAGGACGTATTATCGAAAGGTCAGCAAGATATTCTCAAAGTCTTCCTGAATTGGGAGAAATACGCTCTCTTAACTGTTGAGTGCTTTGATCGCGTTGGTGCGGCTTCTGATAGCTCAATAATGGTGAGCAATCCTGTCAGCACACTCCATACGTACGTTGCTCAATAATCTACAAGTTATCTTTAATATGCACTAAAATTTTATAGAGAATTCAAAATAGTCTTCCTTCTTCGCGTTATTCGTTCCTCTGCAAACTATCCATTGATTGCGGAGCAAACAAAACTCACAGCTACGATTATAGATGCCCTTCGTCGCCGCACTATCAAAAGATTGTCTGAGTTTTGGCCGAGTCATCCAATCTTATCTCGAGATCTTGAGGCTTTGGATCGGCTCTGGTTGTCAGGAGACTCAGTGCCGTTGATGGAGCTAGTTAGAGCGTATGATCTAGTTAAGTAGTCCTGGAACGGAAAAAGTCTGGTCTGCGCATTATTTTCAGTCATTTCTTGCTTCGCAGGTATACTAAGCTCGACATAATCTTATCTTTTCATTATATCTTGCCTTAAAAAATATTACGGACCTGGCTGTAGCAAAAACTATTAACGAACCTGCATACACGGTTCCTATAGTTGAAAAACAAAAAGAGGCTACACTCTAGAGCATTACTAGTTTGAGACTATCGAGGTTAGGGCCTGGTGAGCAAGGCCGTAATTGGACAGAACGCACCTAAATAATCTATTGTTAAGCAGCGATTTCACTGAGACAAAGCTATGTAGTGATACCGTTCTAAGACGTAGAGTGACCTAGTGGGTTTGCAGGAGGGTTTAATTGATCGACTCAACAGCCTTTTTATTCCAGGCTTGCAGCACTTTAATTGCATCTCACAATAATACGTCTTAATTCCATGTCCAAGAGTATATATTCACCTCATGTTGGAAACATGCAGACTCCACAGCTCCCGTGTCCTGATCTACTGGTATGGCGAATGACATCTCTAACATCATAGCTGCGCTACAGACTATCAGTCAAGCGTCCACTGAGTCGCTCGTACCACACATCCGGGAGCTATGCGAAGCTAATGCTGCTATTGCAAAGGCTATCTCATCTCTCAGTCGAATTTTTTGTGAAGAAATCAGACATCTCGAAACTCCAGCTAAGGAGTTGGCAACGCCAGAAAATACTGACCTGGCAAGTTCTCAGGCTCAGTCTCCAATCATCTTGAGAGATAGTTCATGGCAGGATGCATCCCAGGGAACACTACAGCAGTACAGGTCTCGGCGTAGCCGACCAGAAAATGCAATTATGAGGCTTGCACAGTACTGGGTTCAGAGGAGACTAGCAGGAACCAATGTACTGAATGTCGCAGATGAACACGGGGTGTTAGATGATTTACGCAAGGCTGTAATTTCAAGTACTCCTATTTTTTTAGCATTAGTAAGAAGTATTAAGAAAAGAAGGTCCGCTACCGATACGCGACACTAGAGAATGCGCGCATGGTAGCTATTTCAAATGTTGAAATTGCCGCTTTTGTCGTCTGTGCACATTATTTGGTTGGGTAGTATGGACACGTCAACGGCTCTCCAAGGCATTGCCCCCTCGGCAGCCACTAGAGTAGACGCTGTGGCGTTGAATGGGCAAGGGTATTGTGCAGGCCTTTCACCGCTGGCTCGACGCCTAAATTGGTTGCCTAATTTTCCACGGTTTAGCTCCAAGCTCCTGATTATTGCGCCACACAATAAAGAATATCTTAGATAAATAGACGTGTTTCACATTTTTCGCGCAAATCTACCGATCCCAACTTCCACAAACGAGGACTATACGTTACCCGACTAGATCTAGTATAAGCAAAATTCTCAATATGGAGCCCGCAGAGATTATAGCGTCTGTGAACCGGGAAAATACCAATTTGCAGAACCAAAATCATCAACTTCTTAGCAAGATTCAAGAAATCCAGGACCAACTTTCTGAAACGCGTACGCTGAACAACATATTCCAACATACATTCCAAGCCCAAGCTTTTGAGATCTGTACGGCTACTGAGACGATAAACAACCTCCACCATTACATCTACTTCCTACAAAGTTACATAGCTCATGTCGAACACCAATCAGATCAAGCAATGCTAGCATGTAGGCAGACGACCGAGTTTTACGAACGGGAAATTGCCGCCGGAAGTTGGTCGGGTCACCGATGGAGCCAGGAAGCGGCGAAACTCAGTTCCAGCGCAAAGGATCTTCATCACAGTGCCTTCGCCAACTTCAAGGCTAGCAACACAAATGACGAACAGAAGGAGGACCTCATACAGAAGATCATGGAAATCGAGTCTACCGTTTTGTTGAAAGAAATCCAGAAAAACAACCTCAAGCATGCCCTGGAGGATAACAGAGCTCGTCTGAAGAAGGTTTGCATCACATCTTCTGCAATGATTGAGACTCGGAACGATTTGAATCGCAAACTTGCCGAAACAAACGTTATGCTTCGCTCGAAGGCGGGAAAGAGCGCACACGCTCTTAGCATGGCTAAGAAGGAAAAGAAAGGCTTGCAAAAGAAGATCGAGCATGCGGAGGAGGAATTACAAAAGTGCCGAGAAACAGAGGAGCAACTTAACAAGGCTATCGAGAGGGAAGTACAACTTGAGCGCGAATGCCAGCTTTCACTTGCCAAAGTAGAAGGTCTCCGAATTTCGAATAACTTCTATAAGCGCGAGGATGCAAATCAGACGCAAACAATTTCTAGTTTAAAAAGACTAGTAGCAAACTTGCAGAATACGGACCGGAATGAAGGATTCACCAAAACTATCGCCAACCACAAGGCTGATGTTGCGCGGCTTGTTGCGAACCAAACCCGACTAGAAGACGAGATTCGAAAGCAACAAAGTATCACCACTAAGGCTTTAAAGAATATGAAGGAGCAGATTGAGATTGCAAACAAGGCAAAGAAGGAAGTTGCTGTTTATAAAGGACATGCTCTTGCTACAACCCACTCACTGCTAGTCAGCCTATCGCGTAATAAGTTCGAAGTTGCCACAGAAATTGTTGATAATGTTTTCAAAAGGTTGAAAGATATTGATACTAAGGAAAAGGCAACACGAGCGATTCACGGCATCAATGGCTATCTTGAACGGCAATCCAAGACGATCGAAGACTACACTGCGAATGTAAAGTCAAGCAGTGCTGAGGTACAAGAACTAATAAAAGATCTTCAGAATCAGACTCCAAAGAAACCAAAGCCAGATGAGTTGAAGGACTTCATTGGGTATGTACGAGGGTTGCAGCATAGGCTCGAGGGAGAGGCTGTGCAGAAGATGAGCAACCTTGATGTCTAGCACAAAAATCCACTAGCTAGTGTAGATAGTTATAATCACAGGTGCAGGTCCTGCGACTCGCTCTGAAGTTACGGAACAACATCAAGCATCAGGACTTGGCTTTACCTAGCTCAGCTTGATTGCTCGAGTTGCTTGCAACAGGCTGGGACTTGAGCGTCCTACCTCCACCGTATTCTGGCCGCCAGTTTGTTCCTCTTTTATCCATATCTTTGGCTTCAGGTACCGCGTTATCCAGATCTCCATATCCTGACCTCTGAATGCTCATCTGCAAAAAATCGCCGGATACCTTCTGGATTGACTGGTCGCTGAGATGACCACCGAGTTGTTTGATATAGTCCCCGTATCCACGGTTCTTGCCATGTATTGTCTTTTGGCTGTTTGATACCAGAAATTGCACGGCTTCGTGGCCTGTAGCGTGGTTGTCGATAACGCTTACGTTTTCTTTTAGGTTTTGTTCTGCTTGAGAACAAATATCTCTACATTTACGAGTACTTGTCCATTATTCGCGCAATTTTGCAAGGGATCTTATATCTTCTTGTGTCATTGTTACACTTGAGCTGACCATTATTCGATCTAAGATGTTTTGCATGTGAGTTTCCAATTTCGCAGTTGTTTGCTCCATACTAATTCTGCATTCTCGAATGCCATCGCTTGTGATCTTCCCAGGTATGCTATCTACGCCTTGGGGAAGATCCTTTGCTGATGATGATTGGAGCTGCTGGATGAGCGTGGAGAACTGAGCGCAGATCAGAAGGCATTTTTGCGTGCTTGAGCGCTCTTCCTTCAAGCTTTGAAGCTCTGGTGTTGCCGAGCTTGAAGTAGTACGCTCTACTAAAGATTGGAGCTTTTCATCGATCGTTTCGAGTCGCGCCTCAAGATCGTTCGTTGCTGTTGTGATAAGATCTTTGTAGTCTCCAAGACGCTCCAGAGCAACAGAAGACTTGCGACTAGAGGAGATTAATCAGCTCTAGCATATGAGGTCGGGCATAGAACTATGGGACTTACAGCTGCATGTCTGTGAGCGCGATATTGATTGTTGACTTGTATGCTGCTAGTGTGTCTGTAAAATCATCGATGTCGTCACCCATGTACCTCAGCTTGGCCCAGTCCCGGAAGCTTTGTCGATCGCCCCCAGATCGCGCGCAGCACTTTTGGAGCTCCTGTAAAAACTCGTCGCAAGCGCTGCTACATCGTCGCAAAGGTAGATCAAGTGCGGGGATATCTACGTCCGTGTGTAGTTTTATTGTCTCGTCCAATGATTCCAAAACGCCAATGAGAGCCTCCAGCTCGTCGATGAGATTGCGCACTCGCTTAGGATGGGTCTTGAAGCTCTGTATTGTTTTGTAAAGCGTAAGGCATGATTTGTGGGCGAAAATGACTAATGTTAAAACGCCAGAGGCAAGGCCTATAGGTTCAGCCATTGCAAAGATGCTTGTCGCGATAGATTTGATGTAACTATTGGACGAGAAATTTTGGGACCGAAGTTAGTCTAAATAGGTTTTCGACCAAGTGCATCGCGTCACGAGGTGTAAGGACTCCGTACCCAATTGGTCTGTGTCGCTGGTTGAATAAGCGCCACTAGTCCCGTTCAGGACGGTCAGCGGTTATTCTGACATGCCAAGGAAGTACTGCTCGATCCCATCGTGCTAAAGGTAGCATCCTATCGTGGCTGCTCGCTCTTCTCAGTACTTCTCTGACTTTCTTATAAGGCCAGCCTGCTCGCCTCTTTTTTGAAAGCATTTCATTTTGGATGGTTATGCACTCTAATGTTATGTGACCTAGCAATTGAACTATGCTAGTTACTAGAGGATGATGCGCTATCTTCCTGCTGCAGAGGATTCTGTTTCGAAGTGTCATGACTTTGACGCTGTCCAATTGTCTGAAGCGTGACATCGGACATTTGCCCTAGTAACTGTGTAGACCTTGCACCAGCTGAAACCCGTCGAGCATTAATCAAATCCCCAACTGTTGACACGATAACTTGGTGACCATCTTCCCCAAGTGACACTTCATCGAACATGTTGACTCGCTCCGCGGATGCGTCTTCAGAAGCTTTAGCGCAAACTGCTAAGCTCCGTTTGATGCTGTCGATTTCCTCTCGCAGTTTGTTTTGTTCGTTGGAGTCTGGATAGACAAAGGTCTGCCCCTGGAAAGCATCTAAACGGCGAAGAGCATCCGTAAGATGCACCCTAAGCTGCGACGACGTAAAGGTAAGTCTCTCCTTACAATCATCTAGGACGGTGATTGTAGCTCGTCGGGCTGAGCTCGCAGAGCTGTCAACTTCGATTCGACTGCCATACTCTTCCGGGAATGTGAGCATGCTCTGTGACATAGTGGACTGCCCTTTTTCAATATGTGATGACACTTCAGTACATATATCAAGACATCTCTGTATGCTATCGCGCTCGAGCTGGATTTTTTGTTGGTCGAAGTCCAACTGACAACGGCTTGAACCACCATCAACAAGAGCTTGTAGCTTGTCGTTGATCCTTTGTAGGCTATCTTCGAGATCCGACACGGTGTTTTCTATTAGCTCTTGATATTCGTCGAGTGCTTTAGCTGTGACCGTAGCTTTTCGCCTGTCATGTAAGAGGTTAGCCTTAATTGCAAAACGTCAAGGTCCACTTACAAGTTCGCATCACAAAGAGCGATAGTGATTGTAGACTTGTATCCAGCCAGTAGGGCTTTGAACCCTTCGATGTCGTCACCCAGATATTTCAGTTTTGCCCAGTCACGAAAACTTGCTAGAGAACTATGAGATTGCTTAGTGGCATCTTTGACGACCATGTTGAACTCTACACAAGCACTTCCACATCTGAAGAGAGGAAGTTTTAGAAGTGTGAAGTCTGCCTCATTATCCAGGATAGCCTGGTGTAAAGACGCCAATACTAAACTCAGCGCATCCAGTTCTGCTTTCAGCTCCCTCACATGTTTATGATGATTGTTGAATTCTTTGAACGTCTGATACAACGTAGAGCTCGACTTAATACCGAAGGTGACTAGCGTAATAATGGCTGATGCTGCGCTGATTGGATCTGCCATCTTGAAAACAATGGAAATAGCGCAGACGTAGTTTGAAACGATGTTAAGGAGTATGGTTCGATGACAGAGCGATGACGCGAACAAAATTTGCTGTTTGTGGGGCAACGCAAACAGGTGGATCTAGGTCAGGTGCGTGGGTGAACCCTGTTATCGCCGGATGGACGCCCTTGAGAAAGAGCCAATGAGAACGCGTCTTGAATGCAGTGACCATCAGAGCACAGGTTTCATCACCCAGGCCTGCGTTCTTTGATGAATACGCTGACGAGAAACTACAAACTTGCAGTAACTGCGGCGGTGGAAGGAATTATGGAGTAGTTGAAGTCGGCATTCGAGTGTCGTGATGTGCAGGACGTATAGTAACGTCCCTGGGTAGCGGGGCATCCCTGCGTGACAGGACGCTACAGACACTCCATAACACAACAAACGCAACAATAGGCCAGAGCAACAGAAACTATTAGAATGATAGTCCTAAGCTACAGTTATGTAGCTTAAATACAAAATAGCAACCATTCCCCTTGTTACATCTTCAAACGCCTCGTAAATCCCACCATTTTCGAGTTTGGTGATACCAAGGTCCGTTTCAGAATCACAGCCATTCTCAGAACTTCAGCGATGATATTATTTAACCGTGACTCTCACAGCCACTGATAACACGCCATGGGTCTGTGTCGAAGACAGGGAGACTCTGTGGTCTGTTAGATGTGAATGGATCGTCAAAGCTCCTACGGCATCTGGCTGGCTTATCCCAAGCGTTCTTAGAGTCGCGAAGGAACATGCGCAACAGATGACGGGTACTAGCACCTTCTCCAGCACCATAGTATTCCGCACGAGTATGCATAATGCTCAAATTGTGGAAGAGCTGAATGTCTCCTTGTTGGCGGTCGACTTTTGTGCAGAAGAGCCTGGCTAGTTCTTCGACAACGCACATTGCATGCAATTGCTTCTTCGTAACCTGCGGCATAGAGGGGTCACGTGGGATATTGCTGGTACCAAGAAATGGAGCCTTTACGAGCTGGCACATAGGTTTGCCTTTCGAGAAGAAGAGCGTAGAGCCTAACTCGAAGTAGAGTGCTCCATCCCTAAGCCTTGTCACTAGAAGTTCGCTTTCGTGTATTGTTAGCAGGGAACAATATAACGGTAGCTCATTTCTTTTTCAACTCGAATGGCCAATTTGGCTCTGCCATTATTTCTAGAACCCCAGGGTCTCTTTTTAGGAGTTCGTTGTAGATCTTTGGAAAGCTCGCGACAAACTGTTCGCCCCCAGTACCAGAGCCGCCATCATTGCGTACATGGAGAGCAATTACGTCGCCTGAGAAGCGATCACTATGGAAATCCATGGCTGAGGTCACCTTAGAGCCAGCTAAACCAATACCGTGGCAACCTTCTGGACTCTGCCTTTTGGTAGCGTCAATAATGTGGCTTAGCGTCTGATTGGCATAAGAGTCAATTGCTCGTTCCGGGCAAATGTACGAACAGATACCAGCGAAAGCGATAACGGCCTCTTCATCGTTAAAATGAGCAGAATCTAAACCTTGCAAAATAACTACACCTTTACCATGATGAAGCTCTCTGCTGATAGATAAGAACATCTTCACTAAATCCAGGTTGCTGAGAGCGAAGGTGTTTGTGCTTATCTTTGCGCGCGGAAGTCCAGTGACTAGAATGGGAATCAGATCTTGCCTTATTAAATAATTAGTTCGCATACTTGAGCTTGAATGTGATTACAGCTGCTCTAATATCCAGGATGTGGCGATCATCGAGCTTGACTACATACTCGGTTGGACTGAGCTCATCTCCCTGCCATATGAGAAAGCCAGAAACGGCCGGAGCGAGAATTTTGGGTGAATCAAGAATGAACGACGATTTCCCTTCTAGGCATTCATGAGAAGAAGTCCTGCTGGAAACCTGAGACGACATTGTCAATCGTCCGATCTAGTTCAAGGCTGCTGAGATTATACAAAAAATCCACAATCGTAACAGTACTAAAGTGTGGAGAAAGACCAATAGTAAATCTGAGTTGCGAAAACGTCGAGACAGCACTTGACAAGACGCTTGCCACCTTTAGTAATGCCGGAAAGATTGGTAATCCACAGCCATCTAAGCGTCTCTACCGCTATCCGTTAGGTTGTCCTCCCCACCCCCTTCTCATCAATGCACGTCAGTCAACCTCCGCGGAGAAGGAACACATCTCCGTAGTATCTCTCGACGACATTGAGAATAGAATTGATGTGGAGCAGTGGAATGTGACGCGAATTTTCTATTAATTATGTATTTCATTGTAAGAAGCCATATGAATTCATGTTTGCCAATCATTATCTTACATGATATTAGTCCTACATCTCAATATGATCATACTAGCGGTAGTTAGTTACACGATTCTTGTAGGGTATGATTCGGATGTCCAGGTACGCTATTACAGGACATGTATTATTTGATCTTAACGTGTAATTTCTTGGACTGCGTTATGATCGGTCGAGTGTAAGTGACGTATCACACAATGCCGCACGCGTAGGGTGTGGGTTAAGCTTCTACTATCTTCATTTATCTGTGGTGTACAGCTATTGCTTTTTTCTTGTTGAAATGGTGGCTTGCTGCTTCGGTTCCGCGGAAGTCATTGCTTCTGCGACCTTGCATAGGTTGCGACACCAATCTACATTAATGAGTAACAATCCTGTCACAAAAAGAGCTCGTAAGAAAGTATAACTTGAGATGATCACAACGAGCGTGATAATGAAATTCGTTCATCCTTTACCCCCAATGTCTCAGGTCCCTAGCATCCCGCCAAGGGATGACCTGTTTTGGTGTGACGAGATCATCTGATCCTCACCCGGCAATGATCATCGCCTTCTGCCCCACTAGAGCTGTGCAGGGACGAGGTTGTGCCGGGTCGCCACCAACAGCCTGAACGATTTCGGTCCGCGACAGCCTAACAGCGAGTGCTAGGCGGGACCTATCACGAGCACGGAAATGGGAGGCTTGGCTGTGTGATAGATCACGCTAGCGCGCATCACCTCGGCGACTAGCTCTACCTGCGCAGTCAAGTACCGCTCGTTACATACATGCAGCGCTATCTTGGCGAGCTGGTGAGTTATGAGCCCCTTTTTAAGATCAACAAATCAAGCCACGAGTTAAAAGTGATGCGCAAAAAGGCTTTTCTTATCATCATGACCCGCGGTGTCCTATGTGTCCGATTGGACGTCCCTGAAGTTTCATTATCACCTTTAGCGTCCTCTTGGTTCCGCTTCCTGGGCTACCCCTGTAGGGCTACGCTAAAGTATACCTAGTTAGTCTGTATTACACCAGGAGCCTGAGCCTTTCTCGTCCTCATAAGCTATTCAGAATACCTCAATCTACCTCATCTAGCATTACCCTGTCATATATTCGTGTCTGCCTCTAGCAGTAACACAATCCACCCTCCTTACTGTCCTCTTTATAGTGTTACCATTCGTAGGTTTCCTATTCATTAGATGTTACGATGAATGACTCGATTCTTGCACGCTATGCTGGGTTCTTTAACGAGACTTTGGGTAACTCCGAACTTTACACTCAGCTTAATGAGGTATAGAAACCTCTACCTTCCCTTGCAACGAAGTTAACTCTACTAGATACTAGAAAAGTCTGGGCTCATCGCTGAGTTCTCTCAATCTCATGGACACAGAACACATGAGAACGAATGCAAAGACATTACCTACCAATTAGTTCCTACATTAGAAGAAATAGACTACATGTTGAGGCAGGAGGAAATGATCCGGATGTCGCTCGAGAGCGTACGGAATACTATTCTCAGTTATCACTAGAGTACTCTAAAATTCGGGGTCGAAGATTGTAAGCTTATATAAGACAGTGCAATAAGGAAGCTAGAGCTGGTATAGCTGCTTAGTCTGAGCAAAGCTAAGAATCAGTGCTAATAGTCTGCAACAGAATAACGAGAGTGAGCGCCGAGAAAAAGCCGGCGACTTCCTCACAGTCGTGGGCGTCAAATCAACTCTACTTTAGCTTCCACAGTCTATCAAGAAGAAGATTCTTCAGGACCCTTATCATTCTATGGTCGTTGTACACGACGCACGGAATAAGTGAGGGTACACCAGTGCACAAGACAGGCTTCAGTATTTTGAGAAGAATGCCCCGAGCGTGATCATAGGTCAGTTTATAGGTAGAGTCACGTAAATGCGTTCTAAACAGGTTTCTACTCATTTCACGTCTAAACTATGGTGGAAACTGTGTGATACTTCTACACGCGTGTACTGCAGGTACACGAACCCCACCAAAATCCGAGTCCGTCTCTCCTTCACGTTTTCTTTGTTGACAATGAATTCAGCGTGTGATGGCGGGCCGCCCCAACGAAGAAGTAGATAAAGATGTAGCACAGCGTAGCCTTCTTCTGCTTCTGTCGTAATCTTAATCTTATTCATGTGTGGATGCTGCCTCTCTACAAAGCGTCATGCTATGCTAATCTACTTAATCAGCTCTTCCCAGCTGCAAAACACTTCACTACAAGCCCACACAGTACTTGTGTACTTTCAACCGTTTACGGGTGCGCTGAACGCTTGCATTTCCCATGGGAACGTGTAAGCAGCGGGAAGAAGTCTTAATCGGTGTGCCGCTGGCTCTTACTATCTCATGCATTTAGAAGCGTGCTTTGACGTTGCAATATCAGGGCCGCACCTTGTCTACAATCTTTCCACATCTCCCCGATCAGTCTCTGCTTACTTCCTGCTTGCACTTGATTGCGATAGTATGGCTGAGACTAGTTATCGTCTGCTGTTTCTTAGTGCTTGTAAACAGACGAGACACTATCCATGTGCGAAAGGCTGATAGGTTGTAGCTCAGCTTGCGAGTAAGCATCGTTGTTGTTCACCAATCTCGGGAACGGAGCTGTGGGGTCGATACTATGTGGTTCACTTCTTTTCTTTGGGAAAAGACTGGTTTGCCTGCTACTGCCACACTGATAGCTGGAGTGGGTAGTCGTCCTTGAATTCCTGAACAAAGGACGCATGAGGGGAATGCATGACAGAGCGATCGCGACCGCAGGCTCAAGACCGGAAAGATTTGTGGCGAGCACACCGCTGTACGTCATATCCGCGAAGTCCAAACCAGGTAGTAGTGTTTGTCGATATATAGTAATGGCCCAAGTTCTGCCCTGGATGTTAGTAGCAATAATAGAAGAAGAGCTGAGCAACAGCGCGCACTTACCCTGTTCCAACGCTAAGGAAGGCCATCGTAGCTAGCTTCTCGTGCCAAGCCAGCCGTAAGTTGTAAAGATATGGCATTGGTAGCACGATAATCACGGCATCCGTGATGAGGTTGACAAACCCCATTGCGAAATAAAACGCTGGTTGACTACCGCAAGTTCCTGGTAACGCAAAGTCCCAATTCTTCGCGAGCGGTCGGCATATCAACAAAGCAGCAATAACGTCGGCCATATTCCACGTTATGATCAAAGTACCGAGAACACGGGTCCGCTTCAACATTGACGACGTTGGTATTAGTGCCGGATACATCAATAGAACCGACAATTTGCTGAAACACACAGTGGCGTTCCACAGTATTGAAAAAGACATGATTCCCTATGTATAGCGGAAAGGTAGTCAGAGGTTGCGAAGTTAGGAAGGGGCACTTATTGGGCTCACCTTGAAGAAAAAGGTTACCGTCTCAGGCCCAAAGCGTTGGTAAATTTCCACGATATGAAATCCAAAGCCGCCATGCGTAACCAGCGAGATGCAACAAGCGTGCAGTGCAGTGTTCCAAAGCTAGTAGACATGTCAGAACAGATGTGATTACTTTATGGATGTTTGACCTACTAAGGCTGCGATAATGCAATAATCACTATAATCGATTTTGTTCCCGATGCTTCTGGCGACAAGGCGCAGACCTACAGAGGCGATGGCTAATAAGATAGAAATGAAGGAGGTCACTACAATGCTAACTTGTTGGCCATTCTCGATGGGGATCATCCCTGTCATCATGAGGTGAAATTTGGCTTGATAAATCTGTTGTGTAAAAGTGGCCAAGAAACGACATAGCTTCAACAGATGTAGTTGGTCTCATTTATGTGGGATTGAGCTCGAAAGATAGCCATAGAATTGCTTTCTCTAGTGTCCATCCACAGACTTCAGCCCACAATATCCCGAAGGAAGTGCTTTTTGTTTTAGTACCTGGGACATTGATGGGCGGCTTGTGGACTCAACAGCTTGGGGCTGATAACCAATAAAGACATGACATACTACAAAAACCTATGGGAGCAAGTCCGCGGACTCTGTCTCTATATATGACATTCATAGTGGGTCGGTGATAACATTACTTTTCGGGGATCGTGCTTACGTGGCATTTGCAGCCTGAAGGCGCAACCCGTGAAAATTGGGGCTAGCGCATGCACATGTCTCAGCTCATAACATGTGCACACCACCAATGCGGAACTGCGATACATACTCTACAAGTTCTTGAGCTTGTCCCACCAAGAGAGGTGTCAGAAGATAAGCGTTTGCGACGCAACCTCGTTGTTCCCATTGACGTCTATATCACAAACGTTAGCGCCAGTTCCAGCCCGGACTCCCTAGCGCCACGGAAGCAAGAGGCGGTTTCATTTGGCAAACATCACGTTCACCACACACCTCATTTGAGTAGCTCCAACTAAAGCTGTTGAATCCTGCGGATTATTTCGTATCGAGATCATGTTTTGGAACTGATGTCAGGGATCAAGGCCCTTATGGTTGTCTCTTTTGGGAAATTCGTGTCGATGTGTAACCTTCCCCCCTGCGTACCGAAAGACCCCTGCGTCGCGATAGGAACGACAGGTACTTCGACTTTGCTTCAGCTTCGCCCTTTCTCTATGAGATATTTGTAGTCAAAAACCTTATAGTACTAGCTATAAGCAATTCTCTAGCTATACTACAATATATACCCTAAAAATACACTATATTTGTTGCTGCGTTACTTGGTTTACAATTAATCTATAATAGCTGCGCAACACAACAACTACTATAACAACGCCAACTTAGCCTTCTACTTGCTGAAAAATAGCGTAATACGTGCTAAGGCTATGCTAATAGTATCTATCTAATATTAAAGCTTCCTCTAGTTGTATGTGTGCTATAAAGCTGATCTCCTCTATAGAGGGAGGTACAAGCGACGTGCGATAGCGACAAAAGCGGATGCAGTGGTATTATTATATAATCTTCGGCTGCTGAGATTTGTCCCCAAGCTTTTGAGATTTGTCCCCAAGATGAGATTTGTCCCCAACGCTAGTACTAGTGTAAACTTTCTCCCCAACTTAGCTTAGTGCGTAATCTTCGAATCCGCCACCTCCGCAACAC
>PELC01000184.1:0-29066 GCA_005212705.1 Curvularia lunata
GCTCCTGATGTGGATGAAGGAGTTGTAGCTTTTGATAGCCTTCAGCGCGGGAGGCGCGGCGACCTCGGTGTCTTTGGCTAAGCGTAGATCGATTAACACCAAACCTTTTTGCAATTTCAGTATACGTGAAAGGCTCTCTAGGCTCTAGATTATTGATGGCTGCAAGCGCAGCCTCCATATTACTCATGGTGGTGGAGATATAGGACGTTGAAGTTGTGGTGGTTGTGAGGCCGCGCGTTCGCGAGGTGGTTGTGTTCGCGAGGTGGTGGGGCACGGTATAGCTATCTATAACGTCTGTCGTAAGACACTCGGCAATCGACGCGTAGGACGACCTTCACGCGCAGATTGTAAACCTAATTTAAGTAAGCCGAATAAGTTTGAGGAGGACTTGATTGTTAAGCAGATACTTTAGCTTGTTACGCGCGGTTAGGAACAAGTCTATCAAGTCTTGATAGTCAACAGCAGTAGCTAGACAATCCAGTATCTTTTACTTTACCCTCTCTCGCCTCCTAGCACATCTTGGGATCTTCTGCCTTCCTCCTCTACTTCCGCACCTAGGAGATATATTCAGTTGCCTACGAGGCGCAAGTCTAGCTCTTCGCCTTATTACAGAAACGTATGCTTTTCAATCTATCTCCCAATCATCAGTTTCGGATAGTTCCAAATCCGATGTACACTGTCCTTTGGCCCCGATTAACTGAATTATCATGTCTGCTGCCTGTTCCATCCCGCGGTGTCTTGCAAAGTCTAGCGGACTCCTACCTGTCTTGGTGCATATGTCAACATCGATGTCCGGTCTTGTCAGGAGAAGTCTCGCTATAGAGTGGTATCCATTTTCCAATGCGAAGATCAACGGGGTACGGCCATGCATGTTATCTTGGGAGTTGACATCAACTTGTTTAACGTCAAGGAGGCGGCTCACGACGTTTTCGTGGCCATTCATGATAGCGTAGGACAGCGCGGTTTGGTTTATGATATCCCGCGATATGATGTCCGTGCCATCGATCTTGAGGAAGAGATCGACAATCGCCTCTTGTCCGGACATGGAAGCATAAAAGAATGGTGTGCGCCCTCTCTTGTCTCGCAAATTAGCCTTCGTTTGCCGATGCTGGAGAAGCTGTTTGCATATCTCCTCTCGTCCCTTATCCGCTGCATATGACAGAGCTGACCTCCCAGCCGAGCACTGTAGATTTACATCGATCTGCGCGCATTCCAGTAGAAGCGGCACAATTTTTTCTCTTCCTTCTCGTGCGGCTCTAATAAGCGGCGTGAAACCAAGATAATCCTGTCGATTACAGTCTACGTGTAGATCACTCAAAAGAAACTTGGTAACGGTCTCATACCCACGATCAACAGCGAAAGCCAATGGACTATGTCGGGTTGTGATCGATATGTCGGAATCACCAAAAGTGCCGCAGCGAACTAATGTTAACACATCTTCCTCCGAACCCCAGTGGAAGAGGAGGTCAGATATTGATGAAGATGAGCGGGCTTGGTGGGAGCAGTGGTGATAAGTATACATGAGGCCGTTCAACTCGGATTCGCTGGGATAGAAGTCGGTCGGCGAAACACACACACAATTTATTTACGCCCGGCGGCCAAGCCGAAAGGGCTACTAACGCTAGTCTAGCTTTACACTTCCTATACTTAGTCTTGGTCTCCCTAGCCTATATATCTTCTTTAGCCTACTTCTTTATATAGCTTATCGTCCAAATCTAAGCCCTTACTCAATACCTTAGCACGCCTCTTCTCTATCTACGGTCGCTCCTTATTAAGTGCTCGTAGGTTAGTATTACTAATAGTAGACTAGCTTAGAGTTGGCATCTCTACGAGATTCTCTAAGTGTTTAACGTCCTATCTTCAGCGGCTAAAGCGCTATCTACTGCTGGTTGCACGAGGCTGCTAATAAGGTTATGTTAGTAGCGAGGTTTAGCTAGTAGTTAGATGTTAGTTTATATTAAGTCTTCGTGTTGCTATTGCGAATCGTATCGTCGCTCACACTGCATCTATATCTAGCGCCTATTTCGCGTCGTCCATTACTACTTTGCCGCCTAAGTAGAATAATATATTTCCTCTACTTATCTATGTATACTGCAGTATTTCTATCCGCTATATCATCCACTTTCAGCAGCGGAATAGAAAATGCTCCACCGTCTCTACTACCTGCCCGTATTCGTATTAGTCTGTCGCTGAAGCTTTGATTCGGTGTCGATACGTGTTTAGCTATACCATGCCTATTCTAAGCTAGGTAAGCACGCTACTCTCTTTCTACGATAGCCCGTTATAGAGTTGCCGCGTATGCTTTCCTAGTAGTGCCGTGTCGATTCGTCTAGAGTATGCTCCCATGTCTGCTAGCACCTTCTTAGCTATGCCTTGCTTGCGTGCAATATTGTACGTAGTTGATCGCATTCTAGGGAGCTGTGTCTGTGCCTTAGCAGTTAGCCTAGTTGCTGTTTTCGCCTCTTACTTAGCGAGGCTTACGAGCTCGCTCTCTTCGCTTGTAGGTAGCTATAGCACTATTACTATATTACTGTCTCTTCTTAGTGTCTATATAGTCTTGTAGAACTCGCTAATATAGCTTTACCTAGACTACTACTATGGTCTTCTAAGCGTAAGCATAGCAGCCTTATTTCTTATTATAAGCGCGATGCTGCGATACCTCAGCTTCGGTAGTCTGCTTAGTGCCTTGGCTATTACTACCAGCTCTACCGCATAAGGATTCTATTCCTCTCTCTTACCTAATATAATAGAGAAGGATTGTTTTCCGTTGTTCTATATATTAATCGCACCTCCTATTCCAACTACTCCGTTCCGCGCTAAGCTACTTATAGCGATACGTACCGCCTAGTTCATTCCTACCTCCTATACCGCGTTCTCGACTACAGTCTGCACTCTCTGCTCCTATGGCGCTAGGACACCCGGCTAGATCGTCTCCATCTGCTCCATGTCTATGTCTTTAAGCGCTTCTACTACCTAGAATAGTAGCGAATAGTACTATCTTCTAAACTTTCGCATCCGCGACGTATTTCGCCGTAGTAGGTTCGTCTTAGGTAGCGCATAGATATCGGTCTATAGCTTAACTACCCACTTCTAGAACCGCTTATATACACTTAGGATATGCGCCTCTACCTCTACCACCTATATTACTACCGTGCTAAACATCCCTACGATCGCTCGTGCACCTATTCTTTACACCCTATTAATAGGTCTTATAAGCTTATCTTTATAGGCATACATCTATACGTTTAACGCGTAGTCCACTATCGGCGCGACCGTTACCATGAACAGCCATCGTGCTACTATAGGTGAGAGCCCTCTTAGCCTCCTAAGTTCTAATGCTGCCTCTAGTCCCTTCGTAGCTGCTCTTGCGATGTGTTTATAGTACTTAAGCCTAGCGTCTATAAGCACGCCGAGTATCTTAATATGGTCCTTAGGCGATACGCTCTGCCCTTTAATAACGAAGGGTTTGGCAGCACTCTTATACGCCTTGCGAGTAAAGTAGGTGACGGCTATCTTTTCTACTTCAAACGTCGCTCCGCTTCTCTATTCCCAATCTAGTACGTCTTAGATAATAGTATTAATACCCTCTCTATTACTTTGCGCCGTCGGGCCTATAACCCACGTAGTAAAGTTATTAACGAACGCGATCACGCCTCCATACGTGTTGATAGGTCGCTGCACTAGATTAGTATTAAAGAAGAGAAATAGAATTAGCGACAACAGAGACCCTTATAGTAAACCTACTTATAGTAGTTCTTAGACTTTAGACGCCTATCTATTGACCTAGATTAACGCAGTACGTTCTAAGTAGAATACCTCTACCCACTTCAGCAGCTTCTGCGGTATGCCTCGTGCTTTCATCCTCTCTAGTAATCTTTCCTTGCACACCCCATTATACACTCCTTTAATATCGAAGCTGATTAGGCTAATAGTCCGCCGACCCCACCATGCGGTATAAATCTATTCTTAGAGCAGCACGAGTGCTTGCTCGGCTGATCGCTGCTTGCGCGCTCTAAAGTAGTTGGTGGGTAGAAGCCCGTACGTCTCTACCATGTGCGAAATCCTCTCGGCCACCACTGATTCTAGCACTTTGCCTAGCGTGGCCAATAGTGAGATCGGCCTCCACGCTTTTGTAATAGTGTAGTCTTCTTTACCTAGCTTCTTAAGCGGTATAATCCTGGCGTGTCTCTATTGGCTGGGCAGCACTCCCTCCTCTAGCGACTGCTAGAATAGCGCAAGCACATGGTCTTTCACTACCGGCTAGACCTATTTCCACACTACGATAGGTAGTCCGTCGTCTCTAGGTGCTTTCCATAACTTAGCAGCGTGCAACTGCCTTTCCACCTCCTCGAGCGTGATGGTCGGCATCTCCATAGGCGCTCTCTATGGCCTGGCTCCCTCGTTGTCGATACTGCTAGGGAGCGGAGGAAAGAAGGTACTAAGTAGCTCCTCCGCTTGTTCTTTAAAGTCGCTCGTAGTTGTCCCGTCCATTCTACGAAGTACTAGGACTATCCTAAACGCCTCACTACCCGCCTTTAGGTATTTGGCCGCGTTCCAAATATTGTCGTTATCTACTAGGAAGTTATCCTAGTGCTTTCTCTTCTACTATCGAATAGCATTATAGTACTGCTTTAATACTCCCTTTGCAGTCTCCTCTAGGTCTAGCCTAGCAACACCTGACCGCCTTGCGGCTCTTGCTCGGTTCCTCTAGTGCGTGTAGATGCGGCGTAGCTGTGTCAGGTCCTGCGTCCACCACCTCTTCGCGTATGGTGATGGCTTAGCCCTAGGTGTTAGTGCGCGTACCGCCTCTAGGACCACCACCATCAGTCTATCGGTCCTCTGCTGCGTCGTACCCGCTGGTGGAATCGCGCTGAGTGCTCTGGCGATTCTGTCGTTGATTGCTTTCCACGGTGCGTTCTGGAGCAGAAACCGCTCTCCCTACTACACCACTGGCACGTGGCTGTCAAAGACTGCCTCGATTATTCGGTGGTCAGAACCGTGCTTGGTGTCGTGGGCGGCGCATCTTAGCACCGTATCTGCCAGCTCTTTTGACGCTAGCACTAAGTTAATTGTCGTCTCGTACTCTCCGCACTGCTATGTCTTAGTACCGCGCGGGAGTAGGCTGCTGAGCGCGTGTTCTATCATCAGATCGATGATCGGGTCTGCCTCGCCCTGTCTAACTAGCGTTATATCCTCTCCTCCCTATAGCTGGTCGTGCTGATTGAAGTCGCTGGCTAGCACAACGTCCACCACCGTACTGGCCCTTCGTCTTGTCTCCGTAATTAACCTGTCTATCTTTTTATATACGTCTCGCAACGCCTGCGGGTCTCCTCCTAGTATGTATACTAACACCACCAACACCTGACGCTCGTGTAGCCGGATGATCGCTGCTGTCAAGTCTAGCGACTCTACCCGTACCTATTCTACCTCTACCTCTCTATTCACCCATAGCATGCTCCGTATCGACCACCTTCCTTCTCGCTAGGTCGATAGCACTATCTTAGTCTACTTATAGTGGAGCATAGGCGTCGTTAGTAATCGACCCTAGATCCTCCGTGTATACGGCTCCTAGATAGCTACTACCGCCACGTCTTACAACTCTTTATCGTTTATTAAGCTTTTATGTACTTCGCCTTACTTTCTAATATTAAGCTAGATTATGCGGAATGCTCTATTCATGTTAAGACGGGTATAGCATCCGACAGTTTCTACTAAACGATTCGTGCGGTCCTTCGCATAGCACGCACTTTATCACTACTTCGCTATAGCTCTTGTGGTGGTGGCCTTCTTTAGCATATCTCCCGCATCTCTGCGCCTTTCGGCACTGATACGCTTTGTGGCCGAGCTCCTAGTAGTTGTAGCATTGCCCTAGCCATGGTCGCTGCTTAAATGCGCTTGTTGTGCCGGACTCTCCACCCGCGTGGAAGAAGCCTTCTGCGATGAGTCTCCTTGCGTCACTTTTCTTAGTCACGTACACCACTATAGAGCCATACGCCTTCGGGATGTCCCTCTTGCTAAGCCAGGCAATCTTGGCGACTGTCGTTCCATTCTCCTCGCCACAGGCTTCTGCTACTCCCACTCTGATCTCATTTTTCTCGTCCAATACTACTATTCTCTTAACATTGTCTATCTTGACTGGGTAGAGCTCGTCGCGCAACACGCGCGAGCCTGCGCTAATCTTCTCTACTACTCTCTTAACTAGCTGGTGCTCATCTTCGTCTCTGCACGTGATCCTAATCCAGCTCTAGGTCGCGTGATCGACGGTAACTACGCGGCATCGCTAGTTTGCTTGGTTCTCTATTATGCGCATCTCTTTTTCTACAGCTACTCTGACCGTTCTTACTAATAATCTGCCATCTTCGCTATCTGCCCTAGAAATGTCTACAGTGACGCTAGGCACGTCGATAGAGGTGAGGTTAGTTCTGATGATATGCTGCTGGCTTGCTAGCGGCGCGGCTGTGGCGTTTAGTCCTGTGGGTGCACCTATGGACGCTACCTCGGCCCAGGTACGCGTACTAGAGGTTGCTGCCACGAGGTCATCGACGCGTATCTTTAGCTTAGCAATCTTATTAATAAGTTTCACGTTATAGTTAATAATCACTTACTAGTTCTTTCTAATCTCTCTAGTCTTGCGTTTAAGGTTCTAGATCGTTTCATTTTACTACTAAATAATCTTAGTTAACGCAGTAAGTAGGTCTTTGTTGGTGGCGGTGCTCTTCCTAGCTTAATAGATGGGTTGGCTGCTATCGATCTAGATAGTATCGGAGTCGTTGGCTGATAGGTCTAGCTATAATGGTCGCCTACGGTAGTGTTCGTTTTACTTAGTAGTGTTCCTTACGCGTCTCTTCAGTGGTGCTAGTAGCTTAGTTGGCAGGGATATCGCTTCGTGGTCGCGGTCGCGTTCAGGGGTCGAGACGGCCATCTCTCTCACGCGTCCAGATCGCAAACTCATTCACACAACGGCGCAGAGTTCAGTCGGTCCGCAAGGTTTCGAAGTCCAGAGGTCAGAGACAAATACAGTCAAGAACTAGTACAGTGCTTAGCGAATGCGGTCGGCGAAACAGCCCAGGTCAGAGTCAGAAGCGCACGGACGGAGTTGTAATTCAACCATTTGAGAGCCACTCTGATTGGCGAGACCGGAGCGCCCTCATCCATTGTTGCACTAGGCTTGATCCGTTTCCATGCTACAATCAGCGATGAGTGATCTTGCCTTGCAAGAATGTAGAGCAAACTCCATTCGGGTGAGTATGGTTTGGAGTATCTCAGTGGCGGCTCCCTCCAGGAAGCGACGATGTTGGCCATATCTATCCAGGTAGAAACATCGAATCTCCGGAGAAATGAGTCTTGCGGCACGTCATCTGCCTCGGCGACGTTCGCATGATACAGAATGAATGACACCGCATACTTGATAAATGGCCATCGCTGGAGAGGTGATGATCCATGCTTTTCCACGGGGCCCACGCTGGTGTAGCCTGACATGCCAATCATTCTGCAAGGATAAGCCTGGGTCAATGGATGCTGCAATAGAACTGGCTCAGCAGAGGATATGTATATTTCGCAGCATTTCCTCAGGCTGTCGTGTGCAATCCCTCTTAGAGACCGATTTGATGTTCCCTGTATGTGCTGGACACCATCTCCCTTCAAGAGGAATTCCCGAATGGTTTCATGGATGAACTGAACGACTGGCTCCTTTGAACCTGTCAATTCGGCAAGCCCTTTGGAACAGCTCAAAATGTAGGCATCCATAACCTCGTCGGTGATTTTGTCGGGATTCATATCTCCCACATCTTCTGGTTGTGTGCCAGCATGTACGGCATAGTAGAGCTCCTGTCGCGTCAGAGGTCGTCTAGCGAACAGAATCCAGTGAATGCAGAGCTGCATTGCTTCAACACCCTCGCGGTCTCGGGTCAAGATTTCTTTGAAAAGCAGACTGAGATCGTTGGGTATTTCTTTCAATTTCTTTTCCAGGCCAATGATTCTTCCATGATCATAAGCTTTGTTCAAGATTCGGACGACTAGGTAGACCCAGATGAAGACGCCAGATGCACGGTCAATGACTTCTTGCCGAATCCTTTCGACTTCAGCACTTTGCGTGCAGACCCCAGTCTTCAACTCGCTGTTCACGTAGCGGACAATATCCAGGAAATGCTCTTGTTCGTCTTCAAGCTTGATCTCCACTTTGTTCTGTGTTGAAATATGTGGATAATAGCGACTGGCGAAAAAGATGCGCAAATTGATATTTGCTCGCATAGAGAAATCCCCGATGGCGCGGAAGAAGTCGACCATGTCTCTGACCTGATCTTCATCGCACTCATCCAAGGCATCGACATAGATCCATAGCCAGCGGCGCCTTAATTTTCGGAGTGCTCTCTTGAAAACAGCTTGGAGCTGCGGGATTGTCCAAGAAAACTGGGGCTCCTGTGGCAGTTCGAAATTGTCAAACTCTTCGAAGACTTCGGTCGCTGTCTCCATCTTTGCTAGAACCTGAAATAAAAGGGATCGATACATCCCGCGGGTGTCTTTCTCTAACAATGTACCTCGAGCGTTGAAAAAGAAGGATATGTGGATATCTTCTCTTCTCTGAATGCAGTTTTCCGAGAGCGCAAACTTGATTAATGTCGACTTACCCGACCCTGGCTTGCCTTTGAGCCATAGGAGGCCATGGTGCTGAGCTGTGTGCGCTTCGTCCAGCCAGCATTGGTATCCCTCGTTGTTGAGCAGCCATCTGCATGTATCAGCATGAGCAACTCGAATATTGTTTTGACGGTCTTCAATATGCTCAAATCTTAACGAAGCAAAGAGTTTCTCGAGCGTTTCAGGCTTCATATACTGCCGGCCTACAGGAAGACGCCGTTAGTTGATATTCTGGATGTGCTCACTGCTGCTCGGAGCGCATTCGTTAGTTGAGTTATTGCGACTTACGCATTATCTTTTCCCGAAGTCGATCGAATGCATGGTCTCCCTCGCCATATATAAGCGGCATGTAGACACCAAAGATACTGTTGTTACAATGAGTGAGTTGGCTTCTTGGCTTTGCGTGACGCCTGCGTCCCATAAGACTCACCCAAGCAAAGAATATGCGGCATCCTCCCGTCGTGTCGTGTTCCGGCATTTCGCCCACTCCATCCGCTCTGCAACACCGAATCGTGCTAAAGGCGTGCCGCTCAGAGCTTTGACAGGGATTCCCGTGATATCAAAAATCCGCTGCCCTAGGGATTCTTTGCAGCCTAGAGATCCGCCCTCCTTGGTGAAGAACTCAACCAATGATGGCGCCAGGAGCTCCTGCAGAGTCCAGCCTCTTGTGAACCATCGACTGCGCTCAAATGCCACTGACGTCGGTATTCGACCAGTCGAAGACACGTCGGACATGTACACGTAGCACTTGACTGAATCGCGATACCAGCGGTACATCGAGTTAATCGCCTCTGTAAGCTCTGCGTCGCTAGTTTTCCTAATGCAACAGGTGTCAATCCAAAAGTATTCTAAGTTGTCTAGTGCAGCTTGTTTTCCGCAGAACCGGATCTTCTCATAGCCAGGCTTATCCTTGCCAGTGCCATTTGTCAGGTCCTCGAAGGTGACCTCGTCGGTATCTGCTCCCCACGTATGCGAAAGTATCGCATAGAGAGGAATAGCATCGTCTCGGAACTGAGTGAGACTAAACTCGCCAGTATCGCTGCGTCGCAGAAGACGCATTACTCCGCGTGGAGCTGAACGGTAGTAAGCGGTAGGAGTGAACGTTGGTTGGCTTAAACAAGGCAGCCTGATGGAAGAGGGTACTAGTCCTAGGTATTAAGGTTAGCAAGCATATAGAAGTACAGGATACTGAGGTACACCAAGGTACACTAAGAACTGCATTCAAGAGAAAGACAGCACAAGTGTTGTGAGGTTGGCTTTTCGAAGGGGCGGGGTGCGGCTAGTAGCACAGCCCACAGTGTGGCGCGGCAAGGCTGAGATGCAGAGGCCATGCTGTAGTCAAAGGCGAATTCGCATCTACTAGGCCGAATATGCTTATATCTTAAGAAGCGAACAAATACCTTGGTGACGCCAGCAGGGAGGACGGCTGATCCGCCCTGGCACAGACTTTTGCGTCGCTTGGGGTGCCGACTCGTTTGTGAACCACGTTACAATCAGAGTTAGTTACATTTATTTTAAGCGCTGTTCTAACCTTGATCCCAGCGCCTATATAGATCTGCAGAATTAACGTCTGTAAACTCACCAAGAAATCTAGGATTAAGCTTGATTCCGACCTTAATTCTGTGAAGGATTGAGGATAGGATAGAAGCTCATATTAAAATGTACCTGGAATGAAATGAATTTTGACACCAATACTATTCAAGAGCGAATTAGAGATAGACCTATTTCAGTATAAACCAAGCCTTTTCCGCCGCCCCATATTGGTTCGGAAGGTGGAGGGGAATTAAGGAGGTATTGCCATTAACACCTCTCAGGCAGTGGATTGGGCATCAGCTCGAGCTGAAGCGCCTGCAGCTTATGGCGTCCAGCTGTGGGCAGGCATTCGCCAGAACCCTAGATCCGGCTAGCTTCGATAAGTATCTATTGCGCCAGCTTCAATAGGAACCGCGTCGCAGACATATTGCTCGTCTTGACGCTACGTGACGGTGTCGAAAGGTGGAGCTGAGAATAACCGCGCGTCATTGCTGTTTTAACTATCTTCTGTACTTCGTAATCTTAATAAATCACGGATTTTTCCCACACAAATACATCTTTGAAGGCCAAAGATAAGTAGGCTTTAAGACCTAAAAACTAGTTTCCTTCTGGAAATCAGTTTGTTCGCCACGGTCACGATGATCTCGCGTTTAGTGTCCTTGTCCTTACCCTCCCCTTCTCTTGGTGCTGTCTCGAAAGTATTCCAAACCTCAATATACTTATGATCGCTGTCCTTGGTGGTATAGATTGCATGAAACGCTTCCGCCATGCGATCACGCGTTTTCATAGCTTGGAAGTCTTCCAACGTAACGCCCTTGCCCTGCTGATTCGTCGCGTTGCGATGATAGACCGAGAACTGCACACAATACAGTACCAAAGCAGCCAAACCTGCCGCCAAGGCTGTCGCGACACTCGAGCCGCTGACTAGGCTGCACTTCTCAAACGGCACATTGCCAGGCCGGTCTTTGATGACCCGGTCGCCAGGGAAGATGAAGTCGACATGCGAGGCCCGAGTCCAGCGCCAGGCGGTGCCCCATGCTGTCGCGGCACCGATCTTGAAGCGTGTTGGGTTGGCGGCTGGATGGCTCCCGTCGGCGTCGGTAGCCTGATCGTTGGCAGAGCAGAAGAGAAGGATGTTCTTTTTAGCCGCTTCGTCCAGAGAAGTTTCGAGCTTCCTGATGTCGGCTTCGTTGTCAACCGTCTTCTCGATTGTCCACGACATAGAGATGATGTCCACGCCTCGGTCGATAGCTGCGCGCACGGCCTTTGAGAGGAGCATCAGTTAATTGGTGCGATGGAATATGCTCAGGGGCGTTGAACGTACCTTTTCAGCGCTCTTAGCCGTGATTTGCCGTTTCCCTTGCTCTTTGGCACTATACTCATCGAGCCGGAGAACGTAAAGCTGGATCATGGGACAAACCCTGCAGATCAGGCTCGCCATGACGGTGCCATGAAAGCCGCTAGTTGCCCAGTATGGCGCGTTAAGATTGTTTTGGTTGCGGAAGCTGCGGCCTCCAATCACTTTGTCGACTACAGATTGTTCGTTGATGTCTAATCCATCGTCGATGAGAGCTACCACGATTGGCCTCGGCTCAACCCCATTCAAGCGCGAAGTATCCAGATCAACGTTCTGAATAAAGGTTGCAAACTCATCCATGCACGTTAGCCACTTATGTTGATCCTTTTGTTGCTCTTGTGCGGCCGTCAGTCCCTCCCCCAATTCCGTCTTCTTTAAAGGAAATGCATCTCGCTGGACTTTGATTGTCGGTGGGAGTGGTTCTTGGTTCTTGGAATCTTTGGATTGCTTGCTTTCGATGCTTTCAATGAGCAAGCTTCTGTTGTTCTTCAGTCTTGCGCAAAATGCATCCAAGTTTCGTTTCTCTCTCGCTCGTGTCTCCAAACCCTGCATACTAGTCAGTGTTTGAACCTTTCTAGACTCGGGACGTGCGCACCTGAGTCGCATACAGCACAACTGTGTCAAGCTTTTTCAGTTGGTTGAGGCCCTCCGACTCACTCCAGCTGCGCAGAACAGCATTGTTTCCACCCCAGTAGAGGTTGACTTGACTGACATTCGGGGCAGCTTTTGCTATGACCTCGGAGCTGAGATCGGCTCTCTGCCAATCCCAAACCTTGAGCACCTCAATTCCCTGGAGAGCTTTTTCAATGGTCTCATCACTGTGAGACGGCTGTTCGCTATCGTCGATGTATAGATTGAAGATTCGCTTTACGCCCTTGCTACGAAGCCAGTCAAAAATAACCGTGTAGTCATCCCGACCTTTACCTGTATCCTTGGCAGTAGACCTTGGGAGAAATTTGGAAACCGTAGCTGGAGGTTTGTCTATCCGGATGATGGGGAGCAACACGTATTTGAGAGTGTTTTCGAAGTTGACGTAACTCATTTTCTGCAGCCTCTGCAATGAAACGATGGGAGGCCCATCGGCCAATGACCAGTACAACTCCTTTTCTGTAGCGCCTTTAGTCTCACTCAATGCTCTCTGCTGTTGATCGACCTACCTTGGACTGGCCCGTAGAGAAATGAAACAATACTTTCGTGATCTTCTTGGGTTCCCATGTAATACAGCTTCAAGAAGTCTCGAATTGCATTTGCCGTCACCTCTGTGACTACTTCTTTATGTTTCGATGTCTTGTTAGTACCCGAGGCCGGCGCCTTGGACAGGGCAGGCGACATCGCCACAGATAATTTCCCACCTGGCTTAAATTCATCCACATGGGCATTTCTTGCAGCAGTCATGTCGGGCCGTGTAGGCTGGCGTTGAATGCCTCGCATTGGAAGATCCTGCTGCTCAACCGTTGGGTCCTTGTGTCTGCCCTGTGGCTGTTCCTTGGAGCGATTGAGCTGGTACATCGGGACTGGACGGACCTGATCTGGAGCTTTTGGCAGCTGTTGCCCTCCTGGTACACTTTTAGAACTTTCCTTCGCGCTTCGGCTGCTGGTTACTGTCTTGTCGCTCGATCTGTTACTGCTGCGCTCTTCTCTTGTGTCTTTAGCCCCAGCTTCAGCCTTCTTCGCTGCTTGTCTCGTCTTCTCGTGGTATCGATACACTGAGAGCCGACACGGCTCGATGTCGGCGCCCACATTGACATTCAGAGCAGCGTCGCAAGCATTCACTAGTGCGCGCACGACGTCCATTTGCGATTCCGTGCAGCGCTCCCACTCGACAGCAATGTGAAGCGGGGTCTTGAATTCGTTATTCTGGGCTTCCAGCGTCTTGGTATTGCGCACTCGTTTGATGAGCTTGAGGGCAATTCTGCGCGCATATTTGTGCTTGCTGAGCATGGCTTTGTGAAGGCAATTGTTATTCTTTGAGTCCACAAGCGCCAGAACGACGTCGATATTCCCCTTGGCGTTATAGGCATCGCACATATACTCCACAAGTTTAGTGATACCGCCTATGATGGCCGCCTGCAGCGGCGTGGTGCCAGCACCGTCCGTTTCTTCCATGAGGTGACAGTGCTGCTTGATCACATGTTCCACGAGCGGCTTCAGCGCACTCGCGCTGTCCTTTCCTGCCTCTACAATCATGTGCAGGAGGTTCCTCGGATTATGGTCGTTTGTTCTTTGGTCAAGGTAGTTATATTCGTCCTGGTTGCTGGTGATGATTTTGATGTTCAGCTTGCCCTCCCTGAAGCCGGCGATGATGCGCTCGAATTGGACTTTGATGTCTTGTTCATGCTCTTCTTCATCCTCACTTCCCGATTCACTGGAGTCCCCCTCCTTGTCGGTCTCGCTTTCGGCAGCCTTATCAGTATCATGCTCCTTCGCTATCTCCAATTCATCGGGGTCTTGTAGGTGTGTGCTTTCCATGACGGGCAGGATACAGTCTGGTATGAATGAAGTTTTGTTGTCCTACCGGAAAGCATATAGATGGGCTGGGAAATCAGCGCATGCACCCATTTGATGGCGCACTGCAGAGCTTGGCCCGATGCAGGCAGCAGGCGAAACGGCTACCATAATTGCGCTTATGCTTTATCGGCGGGGCAATCCCTGAAATGGGGCGTGATTGGTGTGGTAGGGCTCGTGATTAGGAAATGGCCCCCACACAGCACAGCTTCCTTTGTAAGTATAGTCATATTATAATATATGGGTACGCCTGACAAACGATTGTATTCCTTCCCAAGGCAGCCTTAGTCTCCATAAGCATCTTGACGCGACTATGGCAGAAATTTCCAACAACGACTTCGTGCAAATAGAAGAGGAGTATGAGGATGACGACGACGACGACGTTTTTGATATCATGCTGAATCCTGGCGGCGACGAAGGCAGCTCATTTCGCACCAGAAACGACCCGTCAGCGCCTTACCAACGTACCAATGTTACCGAGCGTAAAGGGGCACTGGACATCCGCTGCACCTGTCTGGACGTGATTCACGGCCTCGTGAGCCCCGATGCCGACGAATTTGCGACAATTATTGTTCTCAACTTCAGGTTCGACAGCCGCAAGACAGCAAGGCGCATTTTGGCGGTGAACATCACCCTCCAGTTTGCATCTGAGCAACCCGGTGACCCCGAGCCCGAAGTATTTCGGATCGCACCCTACGATAGTATGGTTATGGTTCAGACGACACAGACGGAAGAGAAGAGAACCACGGCGGGTGTCAATTTGGGGGCACCTCCGCTTGCTGGTGTAGAGTTGGGGGCGGACTTGGGCTGGGAACGCAGCATCAACCGAGAAACCACTGATGCCACAAGAGTGATTGGTTCAATTGATCTTTTAGGAAGGACTTATGGGAATGCGGACAGCGCATCGTGGTCACTTATTGAGAATAGTACCACCAAGACTGGCGTACCGTCAACGATGCGTACGGCAATCTTGTTGAAAAGGCAGGACGAGAACCCATTTCGCTGCAATTTCAAGATAGAAGCCAAGGTTGACCCTAAAAGCTCTATGGAGAAGAGCTTTCAAAGGTTGTTTGGGGGACGACCCAAAGATGACCCTCTGCTCTTTGACCCACAGTTACCTCCTACCAACAAATTGCAGACGTACGATCTCACCGCACTTGGATCTGTGGACCTGGGCAGTCTCTCGGGCGTGACTTTCCAAACAGTGCTTGACTCCGCAGTCAAGCATATCTAGAATAGTTTGATGCGCAGATCCAATGTAAACAATAGAAATGACATTACCAAAGTTTGAAGGTTGCAAAGATATGTTGGCTGTATCAAATGATTCTTTCTCCATCCTGTGCATACATGAGTAGCATTGTTTCGGTTTCCTACTTCTAGTATGATCACACACAATTGGGTTGTAGTTTGGGTTATGAGCATATTTGACATAATTCTAATTTTTTTTCTCATTGATAGCACTGGAATAGCTACATATAATACCTGCAGGCGCGGCTGTTCCCATGTATCACTTATGTGGTTTAATGGTTGCCGTGGAGATTCGGAGACAAATACTCAAGCTTCATGCAATCGAAAGCAGGCCAGAGATCCTAAATCGGTGTATCGAGCATATATTGCACTGAAAGGGGGGGGGTGGTTGGCAGCAGCCACAGCTTGGGGCGTCAGCAGTAACCAAGTTGAGATGTGCTGGCAGGTGCAGACTTTTTTGTATCACCCACTAGAGCGATAACTCCATGCCTTCTTTACACATTCAAAGCTGGCGCGGATGCTGAATTACATATTAATCTCTTACATGGCCATTTTCTCGCACGATTTCGAATCCAAGGTCGTTGCCTACACTGTACATACTCGCAGCGCAATCCGAAGGGTACGAACAGGTATTTCAGCTGTTGGCCGAATTCGAAGTACGGGGGGGTGCTGTGGGTTCAGCTAAGTCCTGCACATAGGCATCACACGCTGACGAGTTTCCGCCCCCAACAGCCCCCACCTAGGCATGACTGGATGTAGATGTAGACAGGGTTCCGCTAGTGTGAATGCAGCCGTGCTGCACGCTAAATGCATGAATGCTACCATGTGATAAAAGTTGAGCTTGGAGGCGCACATCAGCCCCTCGCTTCGCGCTTTGCTGTTGCGATTTCCAGCACGATCACGCCTGTTGGACCGACTCCCATTGTGCACGCGGAATTTGGATCGGGGAAGAAATGACCAGCATCGCATCAGACAGTGATAGCCATTCTTCGGCAGCATCTTCATCGTCGACAAGCGACGAGCACGACACGTCTCCTGCTGAAGATGTTGACCCTGCGCCAGGCACCGATGCCAACGGGCGGCGGAGCAGCGTTGCAGATGTGATTGATCCGGTTGTCGCAGAGGACGAGGACGAGGACGAGGACGAGGAGGGAAGCAGCGGCGACTATGGGCTTCAGGGCAAGGAATATTATATGTTTGCGAACGAATTCGAGTAGGTCAATCTGGCGATGCTTGTGCATCATGGGCGCATATCCGTGTTCTGACCAAGCAGCGTTGTCACCATCCACGGTCTTCACGGCCACCGTGAGACAACTTGGCAAGCGCGGGATGAATCGAAACGAGAGACAGTCCGTGGACTGGAGGATTTCAAGTACGAGCTGAGCTTCTGTTTGATGAATTATGGTTACGATGCTTTTAAGACACTCTCGAAAGAGGGCATCACTGAAGAGGCATCAAAGTTACTGCGTGCGGTTGCAGAGGCAAGGAAGGCAAAAGACAAGGTATACACCTTTTGTGGGAGGGGGAGAGGGAGAGACGCAGGCGCGCACTTATTGATAATCTCTTTGTAGGATTCGTTCCGCCCCATCGTCTTCGTTTGCCATGATATCGGAGGCGCGATCGTCAAACAAGTAACAAATGCCCCTCACATGGAAAGTGTCAGCCAAATGACTGCTTCTAGGCTTTGTATCAATCCGTCATGGATCCAGGATATGCCGACATCGCCGAGTCGACCAAATGGATTGTATTTAACCCCTTGAGGCCAGTCAATCTTAAGGGTACTTGGCTAACGAACCGCGACTTAGATATTCATCGGCTATCCACACAGATGGTATAGCGTCTTCGATATGGAAGAAAAGATTGCACGGCTTTTTTTCTCGGGTTCAAAATTACCCAAGGGAAATTCACTGCTTCAGATCAAAAGCCTCGCAAGGGCCGTCATCGATTGCAATCTGGCTTTCGTGGAGTCCAAGATTCTTCTAAAGACGGAGATCCTTAGTGTCCGGTCTACCCTCACGGACCTGAACGAATGCGTAAGATGCAGTACACGTGGCATGGCTGAATAATATTGAGTTAACTCTTTGCATTTTCCAGATCTTTAATGAATTTGACGCGACACTCGGGACTGGATTTGTATTTAAATACGAATTCCCTCAGCCCCATGCGGCGTTAGCCTGCGCAGAGCAGATTTCGGAGTTGAAATTGATGTTTGAAGAATTCAGAGATCAGCTCAAGCTAGGTAGGATGAATCAAAGCTGCTCAAGGGGAAGATGATAGCAATGATTGAACTGACATTAAGCAGATCAGGGAGGGGTGAAACCAGTAGAGGTATCATCATATATGAACGCACTTGTGGCGCAGGCGCCTCCGGTCCGACCAGTCCTGTTCAACCGGTATCAGGAAAACCCTCTGGCTAACAACCAACAATACATCAACTGGCGGGAGAGGACTGATTCCAATATTTTGATTATCCATGGGCAAAGCCCGAGGCCATGGCTTTCTGGATGCGTCTTCGAAGATATAGTGAAGAGTTCCTCAGATGATGGAATCTGGAGCTACTTTTCATTCGACGAGGGCGATGACCGCTACAAGGATACATGGGCGTTCCTTTCAACCATGGCCGTACAGTGGGTAAGGACTGAAGAGGTTCTCAAATCCGGCTTTGACTTTGAAAACGACATGTCTCGCTTTTTAGCACAGCGCACTCTTACCGAGGATGACTTGCTTGTGTTATTGAGCAGGATTTGCTACTTCTACAGCAAGGGAGAAATGGTGTTTGTGCTCGACAACCTGGATGAATGCTCGGACAAACTTTCTTCGTTCTGGCGTTTGGCAGCCGAGATATCAGAATCACGGGAGCAGCAATGGAAATTCCTCGTCATGACCAAGTCGATAGACTCGCTTGATGAGTGGCTGAAGGGCTCGCCGACGATTGTACTCGAGGATGAATTCTCACTGGAAGATGTCGATCCCTGTGCCAGGGATGAGATTGATTACGCGTTGCATCAGCTCGATGCCAGATACGCATCAACACTATCAATCGGTAGATACCGAGACGATATGTTGAGGAAATGCGGCAATGATGCTGGTCTGACCCGGCTCCTCGTTCAACATGTCCAGAACAGCCCCTCTCTAGATGCTCTCACAAACGCCCTGGAAGGGCTTCCGGAAGTGGATTTGGAAGTTCTCTTCCGGAAGACTATGGGCGCCGTGCCGGAAGCCAAGCGCAGTCTCGTGGCCAGGGCCATTACCTGGCTCGTATTTGCCTTTCGGCCCCTTAGTATGGGCGAACTGCGCTCAGTACTTGGCCTATCTGAACAGACCCAAGATGCAGATGGTATGGGGGCAATGAATGCGCTGAGTGGCATCCCAATCTTTGATTTCTCCAACCCGCAGGAGATGCGCTTCCAACATCCAGAGCTAGAAAAACTGATTCTTCAGTGTGACAAGGAGGAGTGGTATCATGTGCAGGCGACTGGACACGAAATGATGGCAGAAGCCTGCCTTGCATTCTTTGGCACCACTGGTGCCCATGATGCTTTGAACACGGTGTGCGAGGTTCGGCATGGTGTTCTGTCAACACCATGTGTCCGGCCCCGGGTAGATGCAGCCACTTACGCTGTGTGCTACTGGGATCGGCACTATCGCCTTGCATCCAACAAGAGTCGTTTGATACCGCAAGTGATTGAGTTTTTCAAGAGCAAGGCAGCATTCCGGGATTGGCAGATGGCACGTTGGTTCATGTCGAATCCGTTTTCCCGGGTGGATCGCACCTATGTTTGCCCGCTACCGGTCGTGGCTTCCCTGGGCCTGGACGATGTATATGAGCAATGGATACAAGACAACAGCATACCCGAAGCCGAGCAAAAGCTGTGGCTTCCGTATGCCGTGGCCGAGGCGGCAAGAAACAGACATGGCAGTTTGGTGCTTCGCTTGTTACGGTCAGTGGAGCTGGACAGGGCAACGGCCGAGTACGTGCTCGAAGCAGCTTGCTCGGGGGGAGACGAGGACGTGCTTGTGCATGTCGTGTCACACATTGGCAAGACGGCAGTGCCATGCTTCACATGGCCGGCTTTTGTCGTCCGCCGGGCGGCATGGAATGGCCATGCCAGGGTTGTGCAGGCTCTGATGGACGAGGGTGCCGACATCAGTGGCAGCGAGGGAGCGCCGTTTGGCCAATGCTCTCTGTATGTAGCAGCACGCAACGGCCACGTCGAGGTGGTCAAGCTGGTGGCCATGCACGACGAAAGCCTTGTGACGGCGCGCGACGAGCACGGCAACTCGGCGCTCTGTATGGCGGCCCAGCGGGGAAATGCCGACATGGTCAGACTGCTCCTCGAGAAGGGCGCTCCCCCGGACGCAGACGACGGCGTAGCCATTAGCAGTGCATGTGGCGTAGGCGCGTACGCCGCCCTCCGCGTGCTCCTCGAACACGGGGCGCAGACCGAAACCAAGGGTGATGGCGAAACGTGGCCGCCGCTGCACACGGCTATCCAAGAAGGCGCGTGGCGGTGTGTGGAGGAGCTGCTTCGGTTCAAGAGCGACGCGAACCACGAATGCTCGGGCGGCACGCCGCTGATGTTTGCCGTCCGCGCGAAGCGGCTCGACATGGTGCAGCTGCTGGTGGAGCACGGGGCGGATGTGAACAAGCGCCATGACGAGCACACGGCCACGGCTCTGCACACGGCCGCGAGCCTCGGGGACAGGCGGGCCATAGTGGAGTGGCTGGTGGACAAGGGCGCCGACGTCAACCTGCGCACGCCCGAGAGCTCGCCGCTGTTTGGGGCGTGCCTGACAGGCGACGCCGACGTGGTGCGGCTGCTGCTCGACAAAGGCGCCCACGTGAACGACGTGTGCGGCACCGAGTGGACGCCGCTGCACGGCGCATACAAGAGCGCCGCCGTGACGCGCCTGCTGCTCGACGCCGGCGCATCCGTCGACCAGGTCGTGGCCGACAACGGGCGCTCGCCGCTGTTCCTCGCGGCCGAATGGGGCCAGACGGACGTGGTGGCGGTGCTGGTCGAGCACCACGCCGACGTCAACCTGGCCTACCGCCCCGCCGACGTCGACACGCTGTCCGGCTTCACGCCGCTGCTCGCTGCCCTCAAGGCCGGCCACGGCGACACGGCGCGCGTGCTGCTCGAGGCCGGCGCCGACAGCAGCATCAAGCCCGCAAGCGGCGTCCATCCCGTCGTGTACATGGACACGACGGACCTGCTGCGCATGGTGCTCGAGTTCCAGCCGGACCTGGGCCTGGCCGACGGCGACGGCGACACAGCCCTCAACGCCGCCCTGGAGCGCGACACGATCCAGCTGGCCGACGTCAAGCTGCTCGTCCATGCGGGCAGCAGCGTCGACACGGCCAACACGGCCGGCTCGACGCCGCTGCACAAGGCCATTGACAAGGACAAGCTGGACATTGCGCGCTTCTTGCTCAAGCGCGGCGCCAATGCCAATGCCCTCGCCCGCCGCACCGGCGCCCCGCTGCACCTGGCCTGCTCCAAGCCCTCTCCCGCTGCCGTCCGCCTCCTGGTCGACGCCGGCGCCAATGTCAATCTCGTCGCCCCCTACTATGGCTCGCCCGCCCAGGCCGCCTGCCGCTGCTCGTTGGCCGCCGGTGTGGATGACAGCGACGCCGCGCGCACTGTGGTTGAGGTCCTGCAATGCCTCGGTTCCGACACGGCCACAATGGACGTCAACGCCCCCGGCGGGCTCTACGGGTCGGCCCTCGGCGCCGCTAGCTACCGCGCCACGGCTCCAGTCGTGCAGTTCCTGCTCCGGCTCGGCGCAGCGACGGACACGTGCGACCAGGCCGGCCGCTACCCCATTCACCTCGCCGCGGTTGGATCCACCACAGCCAGCTTTGCCGCCCTGCGTGACGCCAACGCCAATCTCTACGCACGTGACAACGCCGGCCGCACGCTGGTGCATTTCGCCATTGTGAGTGGCAATCTGCAGCTGCTCCGTTGTGTGCTGCAGGCCACCGACGGCCTGCTCCATGCGCCCGATGCCGACGGCTGGACCCCGCTGCACTACGCCGCCAGAGGCACCTACCACCTCTTCTCCGACCTACTCGATCAGGACATGCGCGAACAGCGCAAGCATGAGTTTGTCGTCTTCCTCATCGACCAGGGCGCCGATATCTGCGCGCTCACCGTTGGGCCTGATGGCAAGCAGTCGTCGCCGCTCAAGCTGGCCAACTACCATGGTGCCAAGCAAGAGACTTTGCACCTGTTGACGCCCCACGACATTGTCAACAACGACGCCATGGCATCATGGCATCAGATTTCTCACCAGTCAAAAAGGGCCTTTGATGCATGGCCGTATTGTTACTGCGATGGTTGTCTCTACGTAAGTCCAATCCTTTTTTTTTTCTTTGTTTCTAATACTCATGCCTAGTCACAGAAAGTCAGCGGCTTCCGCTACAAGTGCAGAGATTGCTGGGATTTCGATTTTTGCTACAAGTGCTACGCCAACAGACATGTGCTGCACCCACACCACGAATGGGATACCATGGGCCAGGAGTTTGAAGACGACCCAGATGCTCAGCCCGACGCCGCTACCCAACACTCGGACAGCGATGACGACGACACAGACTCGGACAGTGACGATAGCTCTAGTGACGACTCCTCTACATAGAGAAAAATCAAGAATGAATAAATTTCATAGAATAATAAATGGCTCTTCCGCCAACATTGGTAATTTGCCTTTCCAGATACCATGTCAAGAGTAACGTCTTGAGTAGAAGCAATATAACACTTCATGCTATGGGCTGAGCCCGACCAGAAAACTGTAATGAGCCAAAAGTCATTGTATTGCTCAAGGGATGGAAGTTTACCTAGCTATCTCGGCTACTTATAGATATCTGCACGTGACCTTCCATTGTTCAGGCTTACTAAGGGTTGGCAAAGCCTCCCCCACAACCAGCAGATTTATTACGTATGAATCAAGATAGGTTAGACACTTAGCCATACAGAGAGTGTTGTATTAGCTAAACTATTACACGCACTGACTACCTACACTGCTGGTGCCTGAGCGTTTCCCGTGTTTTGTGCCTGCGCTGCTCCACCTCTCCTGCGTTACACTTTCCTCAACAACATCCATCGGCTCACACTACTCCATTTGAACATGGCATCGCGTGGCGGCCCTAGTATGCGATTCCCAAGGAGGGGGTGGGGCGGCCGGAGGACGTATTCAACGCGTCAAAACACATGTTATCCCATTCACAGATGACTCTGGGCACGAAGCGCTTATGACGTTCGATGGCTGGGTGTACTGCCCGCTCCCACCGCTTTTCAGTTTCGCCATCCACTTCACATATCCTGAAATGACCCTGGAGATTGTCAAGCCGGTCGAGGTTCTCGAAGCTATCGAGCGCAAAACACCTAACTATAGATAGTTATCTGCTTAAATTAAGACTATTTGTCATCCCACGCACTCCTATATGCCCCTGATGACGCTACGTCCAGTACAGATCCAAGTAGTCTTGCCTGCGCCGTGACACTTCTAAGGGTAGGAATCCATTTACTTATTTGCTTGTAACACTACGAAGCTAGAAATTTATAACTAGATAGTAGATGGCTAGTTAATTCTACAAAGTAGAAAATATTATAAAATGCTTACTTGATCATGAAACAGAAGAGAGACCTAGACCTAACCCTAGAACCACAGTACTCTACCCTACCCTAACTCTTTTCTACTAGAATGACTTAGCAATGTTTGTAACGGAGTTACATACCTATATATATTATACTACACTAGAATAATCAGTTCAGATTATTCTCGTGCCGACCTTTTGCTGAAGGGTAGGTTGGCTGCTGGCTGAGTGGTTGTCCCGTAGTATCGACTTAGTGGGCATTGGTGCTCACCTCCATTACAATGTTATAGATTATTACTGACCCCCTGACTCGCCCTAATCTAGATTGAGTACGAGAAAAGTATGAGCCTAACCCTTTGTAACATACGTCCGAGCTTACGGAACCATATAGGTGCTTCGTGTTCCCGGATTATGTCATTGTTCCATGCTCCGGAATGATGCGGATAGAGCAATCCCTCCACATCCCGATGGGTGTCATCTTAAAAACGACGGTACAATATGGTGCTGGCCCAAGAACGGACGACTATTCGCTGAATCCGTAACGACACTTCCCAGGGCATCGGCAACGATATGTGTCTGCCTTGGTTTCCCGATCAGGGATAGTCATTCTGTTTACTACATATAAAGTGGGTCTGCTGCGCTTTCAGTGCTTTCTACCAAAACTCACCATGTCTTTCCCCCATCCAGGAAATTTTGAGCTGGTTGCACGCCGCAAGACTCATGAGACGCTCCGTGATGGCTACAAGTGCATCAAGGATGTATACATCCCAACGCGAGATGGCTCAGCCATATGCTGCAATGTCTACCTCCCTCTCCATGACGCAGATGAGAAATTTCCCGTTCTATTGACGCTAGGTCCTTACGGCAAAGACATCCATTTCGCCGATTTCGGCAAACCGCACACAGATATGTACGCAAATATGGCTAAAGCCATCGATCCACTCGGACCAGACGCTTGCTTCGAGACTCCTGATCCAATCATTTGGGTAAGTCCAATCTCGGACTTTTCCAAATCTGCTGAGTCGACTACTGATACTCCTGTCGCGTAATCTAGTCTAAGAAGGAAGGCTATGCACTCGTAAGGTGCGACAGTCGCGGATCTGGTGGCAGCCCTGGTGTTCTAGATCCTTTTGGCATTGGTCGAACAGCGCTCATCAATGAGGACTCTGAAGGCAACGGTACTATGACTTCCTGATACTTGCATCGTTTGTTCCCACCTCACATTGATTTAGACCTCTATGATGTTGTCGAATGGGCCGGTACACAGCCTTGGTCCAACGGCAAGGTTGGCATGTCCGGTATCAGTTACTACGGGATGGCTTGCTACTTTGCAGCCATGCAACAACCGCCGCACCTAACAGCCATCGTACCCTACGAGGCTTTGACAGACATGTACCGAGATGCATGTCGACAGGGTGGTGTGTGGCATGCTGGCTTCCAGAAACACTGGTTCAACAACATTGTCATGCCTCAACAATACGGAAAGGCAGAAGGCCTTAGTGAGGAACAATTGGCGAAGCAGCGTTTCGACTACGAAGCTCTTGCAACCAACTGGATATGGCGTAGTGAGGGCCCTTGGCCAGTGTTTGATCGCATTAGGCATCTCTCAAAGATCAAAGTTCCCATGTTGACTGCAGGCAATTGGATGGATTCCGAAGTGCACCTGCCTGGAAATCCGACGTCATACGAAAAGGCGTCCTCCAAATGGAAATTCCTTGAAATGCATACCGGCAATCATCTCGCGGCGTACTACGAACCTAAGCAAATCGAGAGGCAGCTCAAGTTTTTGGATTACTTTCTCAAAGATAAAAAAGACAGTGGGCTGGAAGCTGCACCCAGAATTGACTTACTCATTCGACGAGGCACGCACAACTTCTACCGCATTGAAAAGTCATGGCCACCCGACGATGCGACGATGACATCTCTGTACCTGGCGCCTGGCAATCTCCTTTCGACTGATCGATACATAGCTTCCTCTGATGACGCTATAACGTATCCAGGACTGACAGGGAGCAGCCTGTTCCAAACATCACCGATGAAGCAACCACTCGAGATCTTGGGCTATCCTTATCTCGATTTAACGTTGTCCACGGACGCCAAAGATATGGACGTCTTCGTCTACCTGTATATCATCGATCCACAAGGCGAAAAACTTGTCTTTCGTGGAAATCATGACGAGCCGGCTGTTTCTTGTCTACGAAGCTGGTTCCGCTTATCACACCGAACGTTATCTGGAAATTCGAAGCCAGATAGGCCCATTCTTGACCAGTTAAAACCTGCACCCGTCAATAAGAACGAAAAATACAACGTCAAGATTCCTATACCACCAACTTCTCTGATTGTTGATACAGGATATCGACTTGCCATGGCGTTACGTGCGGATGATGAGGAGGAAATAATTCCGCCGATGCGCCACGTCGGCCCAGATCGGTCAGAGGATCTACTACTGGGTACGAATCGGATCATGCTAGGCGGTCGATTAGTAGTTCCTGTTGTCCAGCGCGAATGAATGTGTTCTTTGTTTTTATTCTTCTTTCCCTTTTTTTGTTAGTTTTATCACTACGTCAAGACATTCCGATAGGTGACACTTCGAAATATTTGAGTACAGAGGATACTGACCAAAGGGAAACAGCGCGGGGCAGCGGATGCGGAAACATAAGCAAACCCGTCTGTACACATAGGCCCCGCTTACCTTGTACAGTAATCAGCACTTGTTTGAGTTGAGGACCACATCAAGGCACAAAATCCCAAATGCCGAACCGCCAAGCCAAAAATCTACACTTGCGCCTCCTCCCCAGTTTAGAAGGTACGTCCTCTCGTACCTTGGTCACATGTTAGACTACGCAAGCGATGTCATGACTACTTGGCTTTCCATCATGCTAGGCAGTTCATGCACTTAGGCATGCATTGCAAACCTACCCTAATTGATTTCTGTTGAGATAAGGCCATTGGCGAAACTAGCCGCGGGTGCTATACGACACCAATGGTGGGCAATCCGTCAAAAAAAGGCTCGTTTACTATCCCACTCACTCCCATACGCGTCTAAGTGGTCCTACTGCTGATACTGATCCGACTAGTCTTGCCTGCGCCGTTACAGAAATGACCTTAGTTCTGTCAAGGATTACAGGCAGAATGCACAATATAGCCGCCTTCGTTAAAAACTTCAGACGTCTCATCACCGTCTCAAGTCACTATATTACAGGGGTGTCTATTAGAGCTACAATCTGTTGACGCAAAATCTGGGACAAACGGCGTCTCAAATTTAGGACACATCTATTCGGTGGCCTAGGAGGCGGCGCAGTTGTGCAAGGGCGCAATACGAAGAAGACAAAAGCTCGGCTTGCTTCTATTGTTTTGTTCCTGGATAAATTGTGCTTTTAACTTCGTAGAGCAGTTCAACACCAACTTCGAGTTTTTCTAGAATAGGTGTATTTTAGCTCCATATATATAAGCAAACCACAAGAAATCGATTGCAACCACTGTCAAACCGTGCAGCCTACGCGCTGGTGTGCTAGAAGCTAGAGAAGTAGTCAACTTTGGACACGTCTCACTTCTGACATAGAACACACAGACCACTATATTACTAAGCAAAATGCCACCAGACAGCGACACTATCGAAGTCCAAACAGAACAAAGGTAAGAAAGCCTAGGTCCTGAGGCCTAAATCGATAGAGAGATGGACCTTAAGTCTCCCCTAGCTACCCCATCCCAACTAGCTAGCCAAGCTAGTCAATTTAAACTACTAGTCCTACCACCAAATAAACGCCAAGCCAACTTCTTACCAGAGAAGACCCGCACTCACGGACGTACTAGGAGCAACTTTTCTCCTTTTATTAGCTCAACGCTAAGAAATCCTTTCTCTAGCCAGAATAGGACGCCTAAGGTGGCCTTAGTAGAAGAGGCTCTTGAGATAGCTAGGAATCTAGTAATCTAAGCAGCTAACCTAGCTGAAAATAACCCTACCTAGCAGACTAGCCTACTAGATCTAATAGAAGTCTTTAGAGACTATACTAAGACAGGTAGAGTTAGTAAGAAGAACTCAGCAATCCTAGGAGATCAGATCTCCTCGCTATCAAACGTCTCAAAGGAACTAAGAGACAAGGTTCGTCGCCTCGACAAAACTACCCCTACACAACCAAGCCAGCAGGGTAATAGACAGACAGCTGCCCCTACGCAGCCTATATCGTACGCTGCAGCTGCAGCAGTAGCAAACAAGGAGCAACAGTAGACGACTGTGCAAAAGAAAATACCCTAGAAGAAGACTCAACCTAGCCTAAAAGAAAGGCAGCTAGTCCTAGTCAACTAAGGAGGCCCCGCTGCCTTCGACGCCCTTAGGCTAAGAAACGCGTTTAACTAAGCCTTTACCTCTAGAGGAGGGGTACAATCGCCTATAGTAGCGTCAGTCACGCTATCCTTAAAAGGCAATAAAATAGTCACTACCACGCCTGCCTTTACAGCTAAATACCTACTAGAAAACTAGAGTATCTAGAAGGATCTAGTAGCCTTTAAGGCAGCATAGCCTATTACTTTATAGTTTAAAGTAGTTATTTATAAACTACCTATAAACCATGGCCTAGAGGTAATCAAAGAGGAGATTGAGACCTTCAACAAAGGCCTAAAAGTAGTAGGCACTCCTTTCTGGCTCATCTCTGAGTCTAAGAGGGGACAGTAGAGCTGTGGCTCCGCCTGCGTCGCCTTTGCGACAGAAGAGGAGGCCCTTAAAGCTATTAGAGGAAAGCTCTATATCCTAGGAGAGAGCCTAAGAGCAGAGAAACTACGAGTGGTTAATAACTCGAAGCAGTGCTTAAAATGCCAAGGCTTTGGCCACCTAGAGGCTAGATGCACTAGAGTAGCCTGTCAGATTTGTAGCGAGGCTCACCACACCAGCCTACATAAATATAAGTCCTGCCCTACTAAAGGTAAAGCCTGCGTACACACTATTTTTAAGTGTGTTAACTGTAGTAAACCTTACGTAGCTAATAGCCATGAATATGATATCCTACAAGCTAGGATAGCTAGGACTACCTCTTTAAACTAGAATGTTAAGAGTCCTACAAATAAATATTAATAGAAGTAGTCCTGCTACTAAGAGCGCATTAGATCTAGCTATCAAACTAAACGCCAAAATCGTCGTAGTATAGGAGCCCTGGCTACTCAAGAGATCCTCGTACGCAGACACTAGATCTATCGCTCACTAGGACTTTACTTAGATACTACCTACCCTAGAGGATAGCTCTATAAGGCCTAGAGTACTCTTCTATATTAGAAAAGATCTAAAAGTAGAGGTTATCCCTTTTCTTAGCGACGACAACGACCTTCTAGCTATAAAAGTACTAGCCTCTACTTTAAGCCTCTACATCTACAACATTTATAATGAGAAAAGCCTTCTAGAAGGCCACAATAAGACAACAATCCAGAGGCGTCTCCTACAGGAGACCCTACAGCCTCAGTCAGTCATCCTAGGAGACTTCAACACCCACCATCCTAGGTGGAGCCTAGAGGAGCGTAGCCCTAGTACACTAGCGGAGGAGCTAGTAGAGTGGATAGACGCTCAAAATCTCACTCTACTAAATAATCCAGGGGCAGGTACCTTCTTTAGAGCTTATATGCGGAAAGAGAGCGTATTAGATCTTACTCTAGCAACCAACGATATAGCTACTAGCATCTAGGACTAGCAAACTATACCTAAAGTTGGATCTGACCACCACGCTATTCTATTTAATATCTATACAACTAGCCAGCCACCTAGCCAGCTACCTAGCCTACTAAAACAGTATAATACTAAACGAATAGACTGGACGATCTTTAAGGAGACGCTAGATAAGGAGATTAAAGCGCTAGGTCTAGAAGAGCGACTATTAGCACTACCTCCTTACTTGAACTACACCTCAAGAAAGCTTATTCTAGGACAAAACATCCCGCTAGAAACTAAGCTAGACGAGCTAGGAGAAAATCTCACGAAGGCTATACAGAACGCATTAGAAAAGTCAACTCCGCTAGTCAGCCAGAAGCCTAAGCCAAAGGCTTGGTGGACGAGCGAGCTAGATAGCCATAAGCGAGACCTTAGTAGGGCCTACAGAGCCTACAAGAAGGAGGCAGAAAAGGAAAATAATAGCTCTCTCTACCAGTGGAAAAGAGAGTATCTACGTACGAAAAATAGATATTTAAAAGCTATTCGACGAGCTAAGCAAA
>PELC01000185.1:0-28637 GCA_005212705.1 Curvularia lunata
TGGGCGTAGACAGTGCAAAAGAAAGCGTATATAAAAAGAAGCAGTCTCAAAAAAGAGAGCTAGTAAAGATATACTCGCCCCCCCCCCCCCCCCCCCCCTCTCTCTCTCTCTCTCCTCTCTCCATCGGTATGATTTCTCTCCTCTCTCTCCTATCCAGATATATCCTTGATCGAAACACCCCTTCACAGTCTGACAGTTCTATACACAAAATCTCAAAAGTAAGTTTCAATTTCATATCATTCTACTATATTTTTGATACTTGATTTGCTACGCCTAGATTAAAGTAACTTGATTCCACTCCCAACCTAAGGTCCACCACTTTAGCGATGCCAATTCGGGTGTACTGGCCAGCTACGCTTTCTCTAAGCATTAGTGCATGTGCAAAGCGTCGAGGAGTCTGCACAGTTAGAGGCAGTGATTTCCAAAGCAAATCTGATGGGTGATCGTGACCACCTAACACTAGTTTACGCGCTTCTCGCCTCTTTTCTCTGTTCTCCTCATCTTTCATTTGTTGGAAGTTTTTTTCTCGATCATGCAGATCTTGATCATACCATGTTCCAAGCCTTAAAAGAAGTAGACCGGAGAGATCGTTAAGAACGTAAGGGTTTCTTTCTCGCTGGCAGTCGAATTTGCAGAGCAGATGTGTATGGAAAAATTGGCTGGAAATAGACTGGGTAACCTCAACTGATTTTGGCCAGTTCGTATAGTGAATTACATCTCCCTCTACGTAAAAGGGAGCTGGTTGGGTCAATGAGCAATGGACGTCTGAGTCCACATGATGGTGGACAGATTTTAACGCGACAGCCTCTTTCGCAAAATACCATTCATGGTTAAATTTCTGGGGTAATACATATGTGTCAGGTGCAGGCTGAAAATCCAGGGCAGCCCACGACCATGATGGACCACGCCATGTTGGAGGTGGAGAAGCCAGCCCACCGGTAGACCATACTAAGCCTACTGGAGCATCTTGGAGCCATATGCCTGCGTAACAATCGTAGTTCAATCGTTCTTGCATATCCAGTGCGACTGCAGAAATTGCAGGGAGCCGATCAGAAGGGACTTTCAACCTTCGGCGTACATAATCATCGACGTAATTGTACCACTGCTGAAGTAGGAGGTGAGTGTAGTAGTCGGTGCTATCGGAACCCCACTTTTTGACGACATCACTGGTTTTATCTCCCCAGCTCGTATATCGAGCACCGACGCGGAGTTCCGTGCCTTGGTCCGATGAACGATACACGCCAAACTGAAGATACCGATGTTGACGTTGTGTTGATGATGGGGCTATTGTCCCAAAATACTTCTCGTCCCAGGCCATGGCTGCACAACTCCAGACAATAGTTTCTTCATGTATATGAAGCTTTCTAGGAGAAAGAACAGCTTCTCTACGTGGGCTTATCACTACAGGATAGGCCTATGTGTCTTCGTTAAGGCGCACTTACTGAAGGGTCCAGGCTCGTTGTCTCAAAGGTGTCGCTAGCGTGAAGAAGCCTTGTGCTAACAATGCATCGTCCCCGTACGTCTCAAAATTAATATAAAACTCGGCATCTCCGTCATCCGTCCCGACAGAGATGGAAATTAGACATGTGTTTCTATCTCTGTGTTGCTCGAGTGACTCCAAAAATCCTTCGTCGTCTCCGGCTGCTGACTCTATAACTAATGTGAGAATTGAGTCTTTGTAGTATCTGCCCATTTTCGGAAGTTCGGTCTCCCAGTCCTTCTGGTCATGCGCATTCTCGTCCTGATCAGGCTGGATGATACATAGACTATCCGCCCATAGATATCGGCTTCCCAGCTGTAGAGAAAATTTGATAGCATCACGAATAGTGGCTGGGAGATGCTGTAGACTAATCGAGCGTAGCATATCAGAATAGTTCTTTCTAGTGGTCTTGATTCCAGCCTTGGTGCCCCAACAATGACTTAGGCTTATCCACGGTACTCCACTGGGGTGTTCTTGTAGGAGCTCCTTGGTTTCGACCACTCGAAGCTCCTTGCAGTCAATAAGGCGAGGAGGCATTTGTAGAGGTTTCCCAGGCCATTGTTGGCAAGCTTCATGACTCTCGCCGGAACAACATTCTAAAACAGCCATATTCAGTGTCAGAAAACGTGGCGATACGGAGAGTTGAGGTGCTTTGCTCGCCTGAGCGAACGAGCGAACTCCACGGTATGTTGAAAGACGGCCCCAATAAGCTGTGGAATCAGTATCGTTAGCTAGGTGTTGGAAACTTTTACGTACGAAACGGCACAGATATGCCAAAACTGCAGATGAGTTTGCGATCATTTTCCCTGTTGTCTTTGTCGTCTATGGTCTCTTCGTACCCTTGAACTTCGCTCCATGAATCATCGTCGTGTCTCTCTTGTGTTGAACGTGCTTTTTGGTTTGTTGTGCGGAACCCCTTGCTCTTGTTTTGGAATTGTACTTCCAAGTCGACAACGGGATGATGTATACTGAGCTGATTGATGCATTTTTGTAGGTCAAGAGACAATTCTAGGTCCCTATACATGTCCTGACCGTTCAGATATGCAGTTTCTGATCTCTGCTCATTGGACTTTGCGACAATGAATGAGCACAGCTTGCAGCCATTGGCAGCTGCTTGCACTGCGTTACCGAAGCGGGATTGATGTGGTGCAGTCGCATATTCACCATCTTTTCATCATCCCGTCCAATCAACGTTTCGACATATAACACATAGGTTACCCTTGATATCAGGTCTAATGACGGCTTTGCCTGAATCTATCACGGCCGGGGCGCCCACCAAAGAAACAAGTAGTTAAAATGGTAGTAGTACAAGGTTGATTGTCAAGTATACTCGGCAGGTGGGCTATGTACAGGGTCGGAGCCAAGGCGCTATACCCAATGGGGTAAGACTATGGCATGCCATCACAGAACCTAGTGTATGAGTGAGAGTGCCCATGGCGGTCGTGATGTTCAGCAAAATATATTTGCTAAGAGTTATTTGATTAGGTCAAACTGAATTTCTACTGCTTAAGTACATAATCATTTCGTGGCTGCCTAATTATGCATTAATGCCAAGCGGGGCTATGCTATTTGTAAGGCCTTACCAATATGAGACGCGAATCGCACCTGGATTTGTAAAGGCGCTGATACACCCCAATTGTGATTAATTAATTGCTATCATGTCTATGCTCGTCCCGTAAATTATATCAAAGTAGTTACATAGCTTTAGTAGCGCGTTAGGGCCGATAGCCTGCATCAGCTACTCAAGGATTATTAGAGTAGACAGGCCGCGCACGCCGCCGCCGTCGAGGGCGAGTAGGCGTAGGTTGCTGCTATGTATCATATGTACACATTAGGTGACAGAAGGTATATGAGAGACGGAGGGGTACTAGAATAGAGCTGCAGGGTGGGGCATGGTGTCTATTCTACATGCTGGCGGTCGCCTTAGGTGTCGCTAGCGCATCATTTCTGCCACCAATGCGTGCAGCTGAGGTATCGCATACGGCTGAGATATTGTATGCGGCTGAGGTGGCGAGCGGCTTCTGGGTCGCTGCAGCTGCCAGCATGCGTGGTTGGTAATGGAGGGTGCGCGAGTCAGAACGGCAGGCGGACGCGGGGTTTGCTGGCTGCATGGGTATTAGGGTAATAGTGTACCAAAGCCCATTCAGCTAACTAGTCAAAACAGAGGTAAACAGCAACAATAACTCCTCTGGTTGGCTGAGAATGGGCTTTGGTTCGCTAATGGTGGCTTACCGGTCATCGCTGCGCTTAGAAATAAAATATCGATATATTATTGAGATGTCTGGTCGAGGTGGCCGATTGAGTGTATGAGGCAGCCCCAGGCAACAATGAACCCGTGCTTGGCTACCGAAAAAAAGCCAGCCCGTGACAGCCCATAACAATTTCTAGAAGAACACCTTATCTTGGGTTGGACATCTGCATACTTCCCCACAAGAGCCATGACAGTGGAAACGTCCTTCACCTCTCTCACAAACTCAATTCTATGCGAAATATACGAGTAGTGATACTACGATAGTGAAGTAGCCAGACTTGTTGACAAGCAAGTCAAGCCTCAATCAAGCCTCCATCGATGAAGGATCAGACCACCGTCTGTGACGTGTCCTCGTGCACAGTTATCTGTGCAGTCTGTTTGCCACTATCGATGATAACTAAGCCGGCTTGACTTGATTGCTGACAAGTCTGGAAGCAGTGAATAGAGTTTACCTACGCTGTTATAGGATCAAAGGTCTATGATCACCGTTACGTAAGAGAGTAGCCCATTCGTCTAGATTAAACAGGGCTAGATGCCTACAGCTATCCTCGCGGCTGAAGCACCGTTTTATCGCAGGCCACTGGCTGCAGGATCGTCCCGCTTGTGCCGTGCACCGCTATAAGCGATCGAGATTATGCGACTTGCGCACCGGAAACTCTGCGTAGGTTTACTACAGTAGAATCTGGGTTCTCTTCTTTCACATGTTTGGATCTTTGCATCAATCACACCACCTCTCACATGGCTAAATATTTGTATCAATTATACCACCTTTCACACGTATGAATCTTTCGTCATAGTGCCAATATGCATGCTAGTTTAGTGATTCAGCAATCTGCATATGCCTAGCCTACTTATTTCTTAATTCCTTAATTTCAGGTGTAACTTGAGTTAGCATAGACATGTGAAATGTTAGTTTACAGAAACTTTCTAAACTATCTTCAAGCTCTTAGGTTTCTGATCTTTTTCCTATCTGCTTGCGACCTTTCGCACCTGAACTGAATTAGAGAAGTACCACGGATTATTTTGGCCTGCCAATGAACGTCGTACATATTAGACATACTAATTGCTCGTTGCCTTTCTTCTCCTACTGTCACATTCACGTCTTCATCCTAACGTTAGGAGGCTCTGTTTGAAGATAAATACCCCCTGGATATCCCTAATTTCATCTTCTCATCAAATTCCCTCCTCACTCCACTACATTCAACATTCTACTCAATTGCCTAGCCGCTCAACATGCGTCTCTTCCTCGCCATTCCCTTCCTAGCTGGGACTACAGCCGCAGTCTTAGATCCTCGCTCCATCTCGTGCAAAATGACGGGCTCAGACGACATCATCGCACGCTCTTGTCCCTCGCGCGGCTGCAGAGATCTGGGACACTATCATGCGGGGGAGGAGTACAACTACGACTGCTACTGCCCTGGAGAGTATGTCAGCGGGAGCAAGTAAGCGACACACCACCGTCGAATGCCCTTCTCAAACTAAGCACTATTGCACTAGTGTATGGCTCTATATGGATCCCTCAAGCGGGTGCGACAGGTGTTGGATTCGCGGTAGGAGGACCAATTGCTGCGAGAGTGAGTCTGATGTGCATTATTCTCTCGGATTGAATGCTAATAGATGCCAAGGTTGCTTGCCGCAGTGCAATAGCTGCCCTTGTTGGGACAACCCGAGCTGCTAAGAGCCGTTTTCTCAGGGTCAGGCTTGAGTTCCTACAAATCGAAGTAGTGGTGCACTTCTTGGCAGACTTTTATTATTAGGAACCCAACCTAAGTTAGTACTGCAGACCCCATATGCTACAATTTGAAAGTGGCGGCACGGGATAAAGACATAAGATTGAAATTTGTTGCCAGTTCTAAATGATTCCTACTACGACCTAAAAGTCTTTTTGCACTGCTTGTTTATTTGCATCTTATTGTTATACTGTCCTAGCTATTCATAGCGGATATGATCTGGCTTGCCGTAAACACCTATTAAAGCAAAGTCTCCTACGATACCACAATGTTGAGTTTCTGTGTTGCGCGGCTGGTTCGAAAAATTCACCTTAAACGGCAGGTTGTGATTGATGGCTAAGGGCCTGTCTGATTTCGCCAACAGCGACACCGACAGCGATAGCTGTCGTGCTGGCAGAAAATTTGGCGTGGGTTTAGTGCAGTGAATTATAGGGCCGATTGTAGTTAATAGAAAGCTAGAGGCTATCTAGCTTTAATAGATTCTATTAACTGTAAAATACATATAAGTTCATAGATAAATTAAAGAGAGCTTAGCTTATGTTATTGGTGAGAGAGGCCTGGCTAACGAGTATGCATTCACCTATTGTATAGAAGAAGAAAGACAAGGAAAAAGAAGATCTCTCTACGCCGTTCCTTTTATATCTCTCGTACGAGAGGTAAGATCATATGGTAAGTGCATGTGATGGGTGCACGTGCGGGTGCTTGGCGGCCGTACGAAGGTAGTGCTACTGGTGGATCGATTGTGCTAGGGGAGAGAGCTGGAATGATCAAAATATGGTGGATCAGACTTGACTAGATTGATCAGGTTGATATTACCAAACTTCTCTACCTTCTATGTAATTAGATATCCCACTACTATATATACTTGATAGATAGAGTCTAGAGTAGTCTATCTAGTAGTAAATTGCGTAATCTTGAGCGTCATAGATAGATAGGTAGTGATCGATTAATCACAACTATTATTTATAGCTTGTGATCACAGGCTGCTCATAGAATCTAGGTGAGATGCTGAGTGTCTAGATTCTATCGTAGATTAGATCAGCTGATTAGCTTAGATCTACAACAGTCATGAATTACGTCCGTTACACTCTAGCTAGAATATCTGAAATCTAAATTTAGAAAAGTAGGACAACCCTATCTACTAGTCTAAAGCAGACTAGACATAACGCTTATACCTACATAGTTAAGCTAGATAGTATAAGTAATAGTAGTATATCTAATAATTGATTTATTATACTATAATAAAAGTATATAATAAGGTCTTAACGTTGACGCGTTAGCGGGGCGTGGGCCACTCACTTGGGTGGGCCGCTCACTTGTGAACCACGTAAGATGCAATGGCGGCTCTATCTACTTGGCTAGAGAAAGTAGATAACAAAAGTGAGATACACGGTTTGGCATAAAGGCGCGGCGGAGTTAGCAGAGATAGCTAGGCGCTGTAATATGAGCATTGTAAGCTTCTATTAACTCTATATAGCTATAATTCTGTATTAAAGATTGCTCCTTATCTATAAACGAGATTAGAAGGCACCATATCGCTTGAGATCATAATAGTATGGGGCACGAGACTTCTCTTCAATTTGTTGTACTAATGACTGCACTGATGTCGCATTTTCTAACACAAACATGGACCAGCAGGTTATACCTGCTAGCGAGGCTGCAGACCTAAGACGCACTGTACTCATGAGTATGACTGCCCAAGCCTTGACTAGAGTGATCTCGATAGCGGATATTCAGCGCAGCTGCCATGTAATGTACATACCCCAGGCAACAGTAGAAACGTACAAAGATCCAAGCGTCTTTGTATGTGGCGAAAAAAAAGCAGGCTAATCATATCTTTATTAAGAGCAGCGCCGTGACTCTAAATTAGCGTGACGTACACAGCGCTGGAAAAGGAGGCAATGGTAGTAAAGAGCCGTCGCTAATAGGGAAGCTCGATGCTGCTGAAGACAACTTCATGTCTCGTGGGAAGGCCTCTGTTACTCTAAGAAATTTACTAATTATGTATACTAATAATAGGAACGTGCAGTGTACGAGATTCAGAAATGTGCAGTAGCAGACGGCCCTATAATTGAGCTCTCAGGCAGAGACAGCACTGGGCACGGCAGACTAGAGATGAATATGTTTGGCGGAAACCGTGGGTTTTGCGGAATCAATATACCCGCCCTGATCACCTGAAAGCCTTCATTAGCTCCCAGGTAGGTTTCTGTTCTTGCTATGTAATATGGGGCCTTGACCTCAAGGTGGGTCTAAAAAACGAATTGAACGCCTGGACTTGACACTAAGCAACGCACGTAGAACAAAGCGCTGCTCGACATGACGTTTGACAGTTGGCGAGCCGCGACCGAGGCCAAGGTGCAGAGGACTTGGAACTTGCATCGCGCCCAATAGAGAGTCAGCCGTTAGAATTCTTGGTCCTAACCAGTTCCATCTACGATATCCAGGCCAATCCGAACCAGGCCAACTACGCCGCAGTAAGCACATTTCTATATACTTCTTAAAGTTTGAACAGGAGCTGGGCCTGCCGGCTTCAGTTGTCGACCTGGGAGTTATGGCGGACGTCGAGTATGCCAGCGAGCGCCCGGCCACCTTGGAGAGCCTTAGAAGCGCAGGGGCTTAGCTCCTGTGTTAGAACTACTTTCTGGGGTCTTTGCAGTCCAGAATCCGTGCGTCCTCTGCGCAGGTACCCCTACTCCCAACGAACCCGTTACCTGATCAGGTTAGTCGGGCGTAGTTTGTTGTCGGGATAGGTCAGCGCACCAAATGCTCGAGGTCTGGGGTTGAAGAGAGGAAAAAAGGGGTTCAAGGTCCAAAGAAAACGTTTCAGCACACAAGACAGCACAGCAGAGGATGGCGACGATGCGCTGCGACAGTTTTTGGAGAACGCAAAGCACGACCTGAGCTCGTTGAATAACGAACAGGGAGTCACGCAGTTCCTGGCGGTGCAAGTAGCCGAGTGCATGAAGGAATTGCGATCCTTTAGCGACAACTCGAGCCTGAACCTTGGATCCTGTCTAATATTCGATCTGCGTGTTGATTCGCTCGTTGCCATTGAGCTGCATAGCTGATGGATCGAAAGCTTCGCCACGCACATTACCATCCCAGCAGTGACCAAGAGCGCCTCCATCATAGCCCTAGGCAAGCTAGTCAGGTGTCGCCTGCTAGCAACGTTCCATAGATAGAGTGGGAAGCTCGTCCTGTCATGAATTTATAATAGAGGCGCAGAACACGTATTGTAATGAAAGAAGTCTCGAGTTATCGTCACTTTCTCAGTTAGCAGAGTTTTGCATTTCGTGCTTTGGTGGAGAAATTTTGATATCTTAGTATTTGAAACCATACGAACAAGTCAATCTGAAGCTGTCAAAGTGTAGAAGAATAACGCGATGGCCGTTCAGCTGAACACCAATTGGAGCTCACCGCCCAAAGTAACGGGAGCTAGAACCAGGAAAGAGCTAGACAAGATATCGAGAAAACTACAAGAAGTACCAAACATATTTACATAATTCTCAATGTATTCTAAGCTCTTATAATTTCTTTATTTTAGGTCTATAATATTTATAATGACGAATTGAGAGGTCGACCGTATTTGAATGCATTTCCATGATTCTGTCAATGTGAGAACGATTAGAGCTTGACTTCTACTACATAACAAATTCTACTAATATTTTGCTATCTCACTATACTACCAAATAAAACTCTCTCTGACCCTGGAGTCATATCAAATGTTGCCGCCACATTGGACAGAAATGTTCCTCCTAGTGTTGCGCCCGATGGCTGAATTCCTGTAAAACAATAGCCTGGCTTACCATCAACTGCGCCAAAAGGTGGCTGTAGTAACATAGATGATTTTGCGAAAGGCAAATCTTCTCCACCAACACGAATAGCCACTGAGTCAAACGTGGCATTGCACAGTGCAAAGGTTGCACCTTGACTATCATAAAGAACTGGTGGATTGATGGATTTCAACCATGGAATCATGATTGATTTCGGAAGGTATGTGTAGTCGGTACCCGAGTCCACAAAAAACGCCTGAGTTCCATTGTCGAAAGCTGTCTCATTCCACGGTATGTACTTGTCACCCAGTGTCATGCCATCTGGGATGAAATCCCAGAAGTAATTTCGGTATGGAGGGTTATATCTTCTGAGTGAGGCACTGCCAAACCCCCCGCGATATTGTACCAAACCTGGTGGCGCAGCCCCTCCTATAATCAAGGAACCGGCATTTTCTCCAACTGGTCCGCCCACGGGCTTGACCACAAGTGTAAAAACTGGTTTCTTAATAACACCGCTTTCGAACGCGCTTATTATCCATGGGTTATATGGAATTGCATTATTTGGATTTGGATAGGATAAGTTATCTTTAGACGGATCTAATCCTGGGTAGGCACTAGTTGAGTTGGGGAAGCCGAGGCCGAGAAGGCCATTCCAACCACCTTCAAATGGTGTGTGTTGATCGGCAATATTGACCTTAGCTACTACTTGTCTCTGCACCGTTAAATCCGCTACAGAGACAGGTTCATAGCCAACAGTTCCTAGGTACGAATTGCCGTTTCCGTAGGTGATATTGAAGTGTCGATTTGGAATCTGGCCACCCGAGTATGTTGGAGATATGAACTTGGTAAAATTGCATGTTGGCGGAGGTGGTTCCTTAGACATACTATTGATGCATTTGAGATCTTGGGATGGTAACCAAATGTCCGAACTGCCTGTATCGGCAAGCAAACGAAATGTTTCCCCATTAACTTGGACGTCAACTGCATAAAGACCCCCACCACCTCGGACTGAATATAAAGGTGCAATTCTGGTATCAGTGTTCCGTTTGGAGAGTTGCTTATCAGGACTTGAACCAAGACCTGCGGATAAACGCGTGGTTTTAAGCTCTAGCTCGATTCCATCAATAGGGAGTCCAAGTTCGTCTAGCTTCTTTCGAAGCTCCAATCCAGCATCGCGAGCATCTGTACGCGGATGGGGATTGGCGTCGTTATACCCTATGGGAGATAGTGATGGGGTGCTGCTGCCTTGAGTAGGTAATAGTACCATAGCTGCGATAGCAGCGTGAAGGCCACTACGAAATGCCATCGTTGCGTCCCCACCGCGGTTGAACGGCAACTGAGTTCCCGAGGGATTGAAAGACTTCGATCAATGTTGATATTTTCAATAAGCACACAAAAAAGTGAGAAAAACTTCTGACGTTTGTTGTATTCAAAAGATTCCAGATAGGAAGTACTTAGACCGCTCTTTAAGTACGTCCAGAGACTTATGGGGCATTGATTGATTAAAGCACGCTTCCTTCTGCATGAACTACCGCAATCTCGTCTCATGTCTCTCGTAAGACTTGGATCACACTAGTGCCCGAGCTTGGCTAGGTTTTATTTGTTCGCCGTTTAATAAGATTTACCAGGACCGGTTAATTTTTTCTTCGGCATTCGGTATTATTTCAGAGTAACGCGGCAATCAATGTAGTATTGCAAGTGACGAGACCACACAGCTTCAGTCTCATTGAAGAAGTCAAAATTAAGAAAATAGGTAAGAAACGAATAGATCAAAGTGATCTCAGATATGCATAAGAGTATATACGGGCGTTGATTGTGACTATTGTTCTCTAGAAGCTACCGGAAGCTACCGGAAGCTGCCGGGGCTATTTCGGCGAGCGGGAAGTACATGATCACGGGGCGAACACTCTGTACTTCGTATACAAATATGATAATTAGACTAGCAAATGGATGGGGATAGGGTCAGGTTAGCCAAGCCTTGGGTAGAGGGTAGGATTAGGTTACTTAGTATTAGGTTAAATTGGGTTAGAGTTAGTATGAGTCCTATTCTCTATTAATGTTATGGGCGGAGAGGCCTGGCTAACGAGCTTGCATTCGTCTATCGTACAGAACAAGAAAGATAAGGAAGAAAACCAATCTGTCGTATGGACACTCCTTTTATACTTCGTGTCTCCTAGTCCTCCCACTCTAGTCGTACGGAAGACTAGCTCGTGTACTTGTCTAATCACGTGCCTTAGTCACGTGACTCTCTTGAGTAGTGAACACAGGCGTAGCCCTTCACACTTTGCATGCGCGCGTTTTTGAATCGGGGTGCGCAATTACCCGATTAGGATGTTTTGGAGGTCGAACCACGTAGCATCATATACTAGGAACTGTTCAGACGTACAATTACGCAACGCCCATACCAACGAACACTAAGAGTGCCACATTCATAATCACAATAACACCCCAAATCAGGAGCCCAAAAACCGTAGTAACCCAACCATTCCTCATCTGAACGTATCGTTCTCCCTCGCTCTCGGCCCCGGCTGGCCCATTATCATTGCGGACAGCCACTTTCATGTACTTCCCCCGGCACGTAAACCAAATTAAGGGAGCGCTGACAAAAGGCAAGATAATGCTTAGCGCCACCTGAGAGCCTTGGAGGGCTTTGCCAAGTCCTTCTCGGCCGACAGCACCAGCAATGACGATGCTGGGTGTGATACTAATTGAACGGGTGATAAGACGACGAAGCCATGGTCTGAGTGACCAGTTGAGCTGGCCTTCCGAAACCATTTGACCGGAAATTGTGCAAATGATGCCGGCTGAAATACCAGACAGTAGCAAGGCTAATGCAAACAAGGTACCGGCAACGGGGGCAATAGATTGAGAAAGAAGGTCATGAATCGAGAAGATGTCCGCGTTGTCGGCTTCGGGACGGCCGTGGAGAGATGCCCCAGCGACGATTAAGATGGAGCTGTTGACAAAAAGGGCAAAAGTAAAGAGGGAGACTGCTAGTTCGACAATGCTGTATGACATGCATGATTGAATGGCAGCCAAAGAGGGCCTGTATTTGATTCGGTCGTTGATAGAGCCCGTCTCAAGTATTTCAGCTGTGCTGTTCATCTCATCAAATTTGCGTAGACGCGGCTGGACAATGCCGCTGCCTAAGAAAAGACTGTGAGGCATGACAGTAGCCCCAAGGATACCACAAGACTGGTAGAGACTTATGGTTGTTAACAAACAATCAATCTAGCTGTTAAGTTCTCACTCACGCTTGTGACTGGACTAGAGCAGAAGAAGGCAGGTAGCCACGGACGACCTCTCCAACAGAGGCTTTGATTTTGGTAAGCTCAAAGCAGAAACAGATAACGACGCCGAGGATTAAGAGCGCCACGAAGAACTCGAAGGCTCTTAGAGAATGCATTGTACCAGCAGGGCGGTAAAACATCAGAATGACGAGCACGTCGACAATAGATATAGCGCAGCCCGCGACGAGAGGGATATTAAAGAGGAGATTAAGAGCAATAGCAGTGCCGATAACCTATCGCAGTTAGAAAGAAGAAAGCCTATTGAAAAACATAGGACATACCTCTGCAATATCAGTAGCAATGATTGCGGACTCTGCAAAGAAGTAAAGAACGTAGTTGAGCCACGACGGGAGATGAGCCTTGCAGTTCTCTGCAAGGTTCATTCCCGTGACGGAGCCTAGCTTAATGCATAAGGATTGGAGGAAGATCGCGAAAATGTTGGACATTAACACGATGAATAATAGTCTGAACCTGAAAGAAGCACCGGCAGCGACATCAGTCGCATAATTTCCTAAAACAAAGAATCAGCAATTACCGAGAAGGCAGTCGAAGTGGGAATGCCGGCTACAAGAAAACATCCCTACCAGGATCGATATATGCAACAGCGACCATGAAGCCAGGCCCAATGAATCTCGCATATTTGAGTAAGACCGCTGAAGCCCCTCTGGCAAGCTCAAGAATCTTCTTGTGCAGGTTATCAATTAACCTGTCAGCGTTTCCACCTGGGCCGCTCGATGGTGAACTAGTTACAGCGCCAGAGTCTTTGTCTTCACCCATTACGATATTGCTCTGACCGTCCAACGTCTTCGACTTAGTTGTGCTATCTGCTCGCTTGACTTTAGAGTGTTCGGCTAGTTCTTTCTTAGCTAAAAGCGCGTCCACAGGGTTTGTTCTGTGATTCCTTTGCAGTTTAGCATTTGCTATATAGTTGAGGTCAGCCCCCGTTGTCGCGTCGGCATAGAGGGCATTTAGGTTCTGGTTCCAGCCCTCTGTGTAGATGAAATCGGCTCGCGAGGGGCAGTTCATGGCAGCGAGAGAGGCTCAGGCCACACTGAATACGAAGATGTGCGAAAGGAGGTTGAAGGTTGGGGATAATTTGCTGTTCGCAAGCTTGGCATGTTAATACTAAAATCATCGTCACTAGGATTTCTCCAACAATGCACGGACCTTATGTCTACCGTGCCCCACCACCTCGCAGACGCGCGATTAGAACTCCATTTCGATTTCCATAGCTCTAAATATATATCAATGCTTATTAACCTCACCACTAAGATATATCGTGATGATATCCTTTCATTGTGGCTCTACAGCCTCGTTTTTGAGGTAGTTTTGGTGATGCCGCGCGTCCGGGAGGTGGCGGGGCACGGTATATCAAGCTTCGTGCAAGCTTCGTGCAAGCTTCGTGCAAGCTTTCTTCGATGCGTCGGATCATTTCTTAGCGTGTTCTTAGCACGTATATGTAGATAGATAAGCAGTCCGTTTGTTAACTAGCGTGTATGTAGTGCACTTTAGCGCTTACAGTGGCTGAGCGCCTATCCTTTTTCGCCAACTTTTCCTTCTACGTCTAATCTAGGATCCCAGCAGGCAAACCTAGAATTACAAGGGACTGTGGTCCGATAGGTAGGAAGATCTTGACAACTATGCCTATTATGTGCTTCATGCCGTGCCAGAGGGCGCGGAACGGCCGAGTCCTTGTGCGCGCATAGAGCTATTGGATGATCCAGCCATGCACCCTCCTTCTAGGCTGTGGTCCCTTATCGCGTACTAGGGTATACGTCAGTGCGATGGCTGTGTCTCGTGCACACATCGTTTCTTTAATGCGTATCCCCCATTTTAATCCCTCCTTCTTCTTGAGCTACATGTCATTTCCAAACATTTGCGTTTGTGTAGCGTATCAACCCTGCCTATGAGCTAATTGGGGTGTCCTATAGTCCATATTGATTCTCGATATAGCCTTTTCACTATGAATCTTGCGCACGAGACTACTGCGATAGAAAAGAATCGCGCCGACATCCCTCCAGGGTATGATTCCCCAGGTGATGACGCCACAGGTCATCAGCCCAGTAGCGATGGCGAGGGTAACATTGTCATTTCCGAGCAGAACGAGCTCAGGCGTGACTTGAAGGGTCGACATATGCAGATGATAGCCATGTCAGTCTCACTGGACATCCCCCTACGAAATCACTATGTTTTGTTGTGACTGACACGCTTTACAGTGGTGGTGCCATTGGCTCTGGTCTGTTCATTGGTTCTGGCGGGTCGTTCGTTAGTGGTGGACCTGCTGCTGTTATCATCGGATTCATCGTCATCGGCATAATGATGTACTTGATGATGCAAGCTTTGGCCGAACTTGCAGTCATGTACCCAATCAACGGAGCCTTCACCATGTACATCTGTCGATTCATCGATCCGTCCTGGGGCTTTGCCTGTGGTTGGCAGTACGCTATTAGCTGGCTTACTGTCCTACCTTTCGAGATCTCCGCTGCTTGCAACATCATTCATTACTGGCCAGGGTCTCATGGCATTAACAATGCCGCGTGGATCACACCACTTCTCGTAGCTTTGGTTGCCATCCAATTCTTCGGCGTCAGGGGTTATGGTGAGGTGAGTGCGCTGCTATGCATGATGCCCCGCTATTAGACAACTAGACTAACCTCGTGAAAAGGTCGAGTATGTACTTTCCATCATAAAGATATTGGCTTGCTTAGGATTTATGATTCTGGGCATCATTATTAATGTTGGAGGTGTGCCAAGCGACAATAGAGGTTACATTGGCAACAAGTACTAGTACGCTTCTTATGCTTAGATCACGGGACTGCCTACTGACTATCTATAGCAATATTCCTGGTGTGACTTCTGCGGGGTTCCGTAACGGCTTTCATGGTTTCTGCGGCGTTTTCGTCAATGCGGCATTCGCGTACACTGGCACAGAGCTTACTGGCTTGGCGGCAGCTGAGACGGATAACCCAAAGAAGGAGATCCCAAAGGCCTCGAAACAAGTCATCTATCGCATCATACTATTTTATGTTGTAAACCTCGCTATCGTCGGTCTAGATGTACCGGTTAACAACGCAGCACTGAATGGTAGTGCTGGCGCCAGTTCCCTTCACTCGCCTTTCGTAATCGCTATCCAACTGGCTGGAATCAAGGTCCTCCCATCCATTTTCAATGCTGTCATTCTCATCGCAGTCATGAGCGTCGCCAACTCTTGCACCTTTGGCTCCACGCGCACTATGCAAGCTCTTTCGGCTAATGGTGAGTGTCTTGAATTATACCATAGTAGCATCTCACTGACCAAAATGACTATCTAGGTATGGGACCGAAATTCACTGCCTACGTGGATAAGAAGGGTCGCCCAGTTGCTGTGATCATCATTCAGCTTCTGTTTGGTCTGCTGGCATACATCAATCTCGCTCCGAGTGGCGGAGATATCTTCACCTGGTTGCTGTCATTGTCTGCCATCACTGTATTGTTTGTATTCGGCAGCATTGCTCTCGCACACATTCGTTTCCGCAAAGCTTGGTGAGTCCTATGCTACAGTATGTCGAATCTATGTTTGTACTAAGATTGGTTCAGGGCCTTGAATGGTCATAGCCTTGACGAAATCCCATATAGAGCCTCACTCGGGGTTTGGGGCTCTTGGGTATGCCTTGCCATCAACGTCATTGCGCTCATCGCTTCATTCTATGTAGCTCTTTACCCCGTTGGTGGACCAAATCTCAGTGCGAAGAACTTTTTCGAAAGCTACATGGCTGCACCTTTCCTCGTTGTCTTGTACCTCATGTGGAAGGTCTATAGCTGGTTCAAGTATCCTTCGCATCGCCCATTGTGGATTCGAACCAAAGACATTGATATCTATTCTGGCATGAGGCAGAGCCAGAGAGAGATGATAAGCGGCGAAGGTGTGACCGAAGAACAGAGGCGCGCAAGCATCCAGGAAATGCAAGAGGAGCAGCAGAAGGAAAAGGGACTTAATTCTTATGTTAAGGCAGCTTATCATACAGTATTTTAGCGGTATACTTCGCTTCTTCAGGAGCACAGTAGCAGAAATGAAGAGTTGTTGCAGATTGTGTATGTTGAATAGATGAAAACTGGTGATACTGTATGTCAAAAGTTTGTTTGCATGACGCGCTCGGGCCATCACCACCACTTTTCACCACCACTTCAAAGTCATATAGCTGCACTAAACTACATCTAAAATTCAATTCAAGGTCAGTGAATTATAGCTAGAGCGTCGAATGTTTCCTTCGAAACCTATACGCCTTAGTGACAGTGGCGAGGCCGCGCGGCATACTCGTGATAAGCTTATAGATCAAAGAATTAGGTATGGCATCCCACGTCTCCTTTAACTATAAGCAAAACCCCCACTACAACGCCACCACTCTATACTAAAAAAGAAGTAATGAAAAGAAGACTACATATACTTTGAATGCCTAAGTCTTACTTCTAGTAATTAGAAAATTATACTCTTATGTCGCTATTATATTAGTACGTTCTGAAACTAAGCGGTTTTAGCTAACAAAAACACGCGATGCCACTTTCGCTATCGGGTATGCTGCTAGCAAGCGGATGGTTGAAATACTGCTGGAGCGAGCATGCGATGTTCCGGGCGTTGTGAACCGCTTCTCTAATATCCTGGGGCCGGATGCGCCAGAATAAGTCCCTCTGGTAGCGCTAAACAAATACTGTGTCAAGATCCGGGCCGTACCTGCACTACATCCCGAGCAGTGGCAAGGAGAGCTTGACGTCATCGATGTCGACGTTGCGCTCCAGTTCTTGGCTACGGTATATGCTCATGATCACCACAAGCCCTTTCCTGTGCACAACTATGTCAGCGAGAACAGATACTTGCTATTGAACCTCACAGGCACGTACACAGAGAAACACCGCAAGTTCGGTATCCTACCGACAAGGTAGTGGATGCAGAAAGCCAAGTCTTTGGGTATGCCGCCTGGTGTTGAGGCTACCTGGACTGGTAATCAAATGTTCGTGTCAGTTGTACTGCACAAGGGACTGTAGGTGCCGAAGGGACTATGAATCGCAACCCGTTCGAGGTTGAGACGAAATCGCCTTAAGAATACACCACGAATTAATTTACACAAACCTATAGGATATTGTCATTTTCATTTGAAGAGGGTACCGCAAGATAATAATCTAATGCAACGAAGCAGGGTTAGAATTGGTCCTTAGAATACTACGTGCTTATCAACTCTCACTGCCCAAGGTATCAAAGAGCAACTGTTTTGTGAATCGGTGATATTCATTCAACCCCAGATACTAGATCTTAGGTGATACGAAGTGCATTGAATGTATTCATAAGGTATGGCGAGTTAGATACCCGGCAGGTCTGACCAATACGGCACGCCAAACTCAAGATCCCCACAATGCATGTCATAGCCCGCTCAGCCAACACTGCATAAACATTTTGTCGATGAATTCTAATGGAATGTTTTCCCAAGGCAGCGGATCTCATCGAATAACGGCTACAGTACGAACGTCAGGAGAACGAGATACCCGAGTCAGTGCGGCCACCCTCCGCATCTTGGGAATGATTTCTCCCGGTGCGCATTTGCCTTGTATCATGATTCATGGAGGGACATTAGGACTTCGTATCATAGTTTTGCTTATATAAATTATTACAGTCAGCCAGCTTCAGCTGGCGTTCAGTAATTACGATTCCGTTTTCCTAGCTAACAAAAAGGAAAGGAGATGTAGATTTGAATACCTCCATGTCGATGGGAGGATAGGCATAACTTTTGAAGATTGACTGTATTCCGAATGCGATAGGATCAACAGGGGATGACTGGCAAAATGGCGGGGTGATCGAACCATTCTAGAGCGGTTCAAGTACAAAGTGGATAGCTTCCTCAACGGATAAAACTAAAAAAAAAAACCCCTCGTTTTCATCATCATCTGAATAGCCTCCTCAGGCACTGGCTTTCTTTTTGTTCGTGTTATCCCATCTCGTGGCCAAGCTGGTGAGGGCACTGATGGCGCAGGATGCGATAGTAATTGCGAAGGCAATTTTGATACCCCAAACGTACGCACGGATGACCCCGTCCAGCTCAGTTCCGTGGAAAACCCGACGCAGGGCTGTAGCACCCGTAGATATCATTTGGGAGTGATCGACATTTGGTGCGGTACTATGAAGCTTGCGCAAGAGCTGGTTATCGAAGCCGGATTGTGCGGCTGCGATCATGAAAGTAGCACCTATAGATCGAGCGACTGTTCGCGAAAGATACAGTAAGCTTCCGAATATAAGAAAATAAAAAGAGACTATAACATCCCCTAAAATTAAGTTAGGGAAGACCTACAAATAATTATGCCGGTCACAGGAGCGATATCGGTTGGTGCGGCAAAAGCCTGCGCAATGATGAGCGGGATCTGTAAGCCCATGCCGTATCCAAAGCCCGCCAATATCTGGTATCCAACCCATTTTCCTGTCGATGTTCCGATATCAAGGGTGTACAACAGACCGGCGGAGATGGTTACAACCACAGAACTGGCCACGAGAAATGGGGCGGCGATACCTGTCTTTGAAATGGCTTTGCCAGAGGCAAACGTGGCAATGCTGAACAAGCCGATAAGAGGAATGTTGCGCACGCCAGAGCTAATCGCACTACGGTTGTCGACGCTTTGGAAATAGATGGGCAGGTAGTAGAGTGTGATGAAGTACGAGCCGGCAAAGAAGAAACCCCATACAGAGTTGACCCAGACCGTCCTTTGTCGCATGAGACGTGGAGTTAGCATAGCGCGCTCACCTTGCCATATTTCTACGATGATGAGTGCAATAACCATGAGACCGAAGCCAACGATTAACCCGATGACGAGACTGGACTTCCAAGGATGAGTTACCCCACCGTACTGAAGAGCTTGAAGCAAGCAGAGGGATGCGCCCATCACAAGCGCAGTTCCTGGGAAGTCCATTTGTAGAATCTTCTCCTTGTGTGTAGCTTGCACTCGCGGAGCGGCTGAAGGGGTCTTGAAGGTAATCAAAATGACCGCCGCCACCAGACCGCCAATTGGAAGGTTGATATAGAAGCAACTACATTTGACATGGGGGTTAGCTCCTCTCATGACTGGTCGATGTGAAAACGTCTTTACTCACGATCTCCAGGATACCCTGTCTGTGAGCCCTCCACCGATAAGTGGCCCAGCGACAGCGGCAATGCCATATGTCATTCCAATGAGCCCGGTGTAGGTGGCTCTTTTCGCAGGCTCGGAAGAGAAGGCAGAAATCGTGTATGCTCCAGGCGCTATACCCGAGGCACCGAGACCAGCAAAGGCACGTCCAACAATGACAGTCGTCGAGTTCTGGGCTACGGCGCTGATCAAACTCCCAAGTTCGAATATGAGTATCGCGACCAGGAAACTGGTTTTGAGGGGGAAGAATTTGAATACTTTGCCCCACTGCGACTGGAACGCACCGAGCGTCAGGAAGTACGCCGAACCGTACCATGAGATGTCCTGGATTCTGCCGAAGCGGTCGGTGATTTTTGGAATGGCGGTTGCAACGATGGTCTAGATTGAGAATGTTAGCGTACTGGCGTATGATGCATTGGCAAAGAACGAATCTGTAGGAGAGACTTGTAGCGGCAGAACCTACCTGATCCAGAGCACAGAGGGTGATACTGAGCAAGAGCGCGAGCATGATGAAGAACATATGAAAACCCTTAGGAAATTCAACAGCTTTTGCCGGCTCCTCTGCAGCTTTCTCTCCAGTAGCTGAACTATCGTCTCCGGGGATTTCCAGTTTGCCACTGCCATTGGCAGTAGAAGATGCTGTAGTGGACAGTCCGTTCGACTCAACAGCTTGCTTTTCTATGTCAGGCTCGGCCTGATGTGGTTTATCTTCGAACTTGTTGAGCTTTCCATGCTCTGACAAGCGTGGTGGGTTTGTTGATTCAGCCATGTGTGATTGTCGTATGGCTCGACTGTTCTGACTTGCTGTGGGCCTGCGGGCTTTCGATGTGCAATCCTGAAGTGAACAGTGTGTGATTAGGTTATATAGATAGGCTGAAGTACAGAGATAGAACCAAGGGATGAGATCTAATTGTGCCAAGGCTACATCGACACGTGATATGGAGGTAATTCTCGGGGATAACACTCAGAAGAAAAGATTCAAGCAGGTACATGCCAACTCTGCTTCATTTGTAGTTCTTGGCGCTCGTTTCCCATTCTGTTGGGTGGCTGTACAACGAAGCTAACCCTAATTCTATGCGCTGTTAAGTCTGTAAGCCCGCTAATTCCGTTCTTTCGCGTTAACGCCGCTGTTCCTGAAAGGTTTTAGTGGCATTGCCGCCAATTTTATCTATAAGTACAAGCCCACGCTGGCTTTGGAGGTACGCATACTGCAACTGCGCAATTTTCTCGCCAATTATTGCATAACTCTTCTCCTTGATTGAACATCAACATGATGAGCGGATCACCTGGGGAACGAGAAGATGTTCAAGGTATAGGTTTACCAGGTCTGATCGCCATAAGTAAAATAGCCTCTCTTCTCGGTACATATAGTCTGTACGTGGCTACATTAGGCTTGGTGTGTCGAGTTTGACTCGTCCCCTAGTTAGGATCACGAGCCCCTACAGGATAAAACTCACCAATACGCCAATACACAACAAGATGCCCTTGGCCCACTGATAAACACTCGCTAGCCAACTGACAAGCTTTTTCGATGTGGAGGCTTTCCCTCTCCTACCTACATCAGGCCAACTACGAAAGTTACCATTGCCTTTGAAGGGAAGAACATTGGATTAGGGATTTGCGGCTTGAATTACTCCTATCCTGTTCCCAGCCTGAATTTGCAGGCTGAGATGATGATCCAGGACGTGTGGCATAGGGGGATGGGATCGAATTGCGCGATGGTGGTCACAGCCTCATCCATAAACTGAACTAGATCGAGGGCTCCTGCAGTCAGAGCACTATCCCATCACCCGCTGCAAGGTGGAGCGCAGACTATACGATGTTGGCCGAATCCAAGCATGAATGCTCGGCTGACTTTTCCCCCCATCCTGATCATTCAACGACACCAAAGCAGGCTTGCCCGGTATCAACAGTCCTCAGTATCTTCCACTCCGAGTCAAGTTTGTTTATGAACCAACGATTATCTCTAATCCATATGCTCTCCAATAGCAAGATGTATTCTCAAAGATACTCCTGCGATCGCTGCCGCCAGAAAAAGGTTCGATGCCTTAAGAATTAGAAATTATCGACGGCCATTGGTGGTGACAGCCACCATCTCACCCCATGCGAACGGTGTAAAAAGGAAGATCTGACATGTGTGTATAGCTGTGTGCTTACCGAACATAGTCTAATATTCCAGGCTCTTGCCACTCATCAGCATGTCTTGGCTCTGTTCCGCGCAATTTATGATTTTGTCAAGAGGCCGTTATGGTCCACTCTTCAAAAGACCGAGCCGCAACAACTATCTTTACACGGAGCTAGGTCTTCCTCTGCGCAGTTTATCATGTTTCTACAGCTCATCATACACCTATTCAACCGCATAGGTCGCAGCCTCCGTACAGGAAATCCAAGGACAAGCGACCGATCGGTGTAGATATTGCAGACGCTTCTGAATGAAGGTGGTGAGGAAAGCAGCAGCCCACTAGGTATCGTCGATTCTGCCCAGGTTGTTCTAAGAATGCTACCTAATGAGCATGTTGAGCTTAACAAGAACGTTCATGAGCTTCAAGTCTGCATAGAGGAGACGGGGCATATCTAGACTACTGTGGGAGGTTTAGCAGGTAGGAGCAAGGATATCAGAATGGTGTTCAGACGAATCCTTGGGTTTTCATCCTGATTGTCGGATAGTAGCTTTAGCCTCTCAGCCTTGCTGGTCCGAGGGATACGCAATAGAGGCCCGAGGGCTGTCCTTTAGATCTCATACCAAGTCAGGTGATAATAGCACACCAATTTTCTGAGATTCTCGGAGCCCTGGAATACAGTGTTTCGTTGTGTTCCAGTACTTGGAACATAATCAACTCGTAATGTGGGTTACACCACTAGAAGCGACTTCAGGCAACGTACAATTTCCAGTTGAATATCTCTGGACAAATATTGGTCGTTCGCTTGACGTTCCCGCAAAGGCAGGTACATTTCATGCCTTTGCGAATGCCTCAAGGACATACATCCCTACGTCAGGCCTCGAATCACTGCACACATACCTCCATATACAAGCGGCAGAGAAGTGTTGAGATGGGACAGAGTGATGTCGCACGGTACTGAGCTCATAGTTTTTTTTTGGGTCAAAGAACTAACTGCCAGAGAAAGGACCACCACGATACTAGCAATAAAAGCAGAAGCTGCATGCCCATACACACTATATCAGCTGCGGAGATGTTAGATTGTCCGCTGGTAACAGGCGACTTACTGGGTCATGAAAGGGCTTCTACCCAATGCAGTAATCCTGAACCACAACATTAGAGAGCCCAGTGGCCCACGACTGGCTTCATCAAAAGATGAAAAATCAGCAATTAGATGAATTCGATGTTGCAATCCCCATTTCGCTTGGCTGAGAACTGCGATGCTGTTAAGCAGAGACGGCATATGGTGAGACTTGACTAACCTTCCTTTACCACCATGACTAGACTACTCCACAGAAGTGTGGCCAATCATGCCACCCTGATATTGAGATTGAGACCATATGTCCATTTCGGCAGAGGCTTACCGGTGTAGATTGCTAAAATCGAACTGATAGCGACGAGGAGCCTATGGCGATGAGCCATGATACAAACTCTTTCCAGCATTTCCAAATTACTTTAGTCAGTGATCTACTTAGGTCTTAAAGCGTTATATTGCATGCGCAAGCTGAGACTACACGGTTTGCCTTTGAGGCATTCTTGTTCTGCTCCAACTCGAGTAGGTGGAGATAATCGCTTTGCTCAACAAGCGTTAGAGGCGACAGGCTACTCATCATAATATCTTCCGATGCAGTTTTAAACCGATCCGTACCCGTCTGCAGACCAGACGTCTTATCATTTGCTGCCAGGTACTTAGTATCATTCCTTATGGTGTTCTGCAAGCGTAGCCTAGAGCAAGATAAGCGAAGGGTTATTAAGGCGACACATCCGTTTGCACGTCATCGAGGTATATTTATACAAAAGCTGGATTTTCAGCCTTGACACAGGGAAGAATTCTCAAAGAAAGTAGAGTTACACTTTCCGGCTGCCATCACAACCTGAATCGTTCTGAGAGGGTTGCGCCTCGTGCTGGGCGGGTAGAGATTGGTGCTCAAGCTCTGTTCTCAAAGTTGGTGGAGCGCTTAGTCAGCATGGACCATTGGACAAGTGTCAGCCACAACTGCAACTTCGCGCCTTTTCGAAAGCCGGTCTGCATGTCACATATTAGTAACAAAACTCAAATAGGTAGGATAAGATGAGATCGATCTTGAGCTGAACAATGATTCTATTTGTTAAGATATGACCTTTGTGGGGTACAAGAGAAGAGTCTAAAATACAGAACTGGCCCCGCATGCGGAGCCATGTTCCTCTGATAAGGTTGCATCTAGTTGCGGTGGCTATGCTCGCCAGCTCATAAAATAGCTTGGCAGGTCCTTTGTAACCACAGCGACAGATGTAGCTAAGGAATCCGGCTAAGGCTGCCTTATTGAAAGGTGAGATGCAATTCTGGCAAGTGTACATCCCTAGCTGGAAACCGTGTAACAAGCTTATGCCTCTCATGTTCGTTTCGCTAGATGGATTGTAATATTGCTAAGAAGCAGAGGGAAGGATGTCGACATTTGTTCGCGCATTCTGAATACGCCGTGTCGCATCATGTTATATTTTTGGTAACCAACCTGCTATTTTGCCAGCAATCGAAAGTGCTTTCACTGTGGGTGTGCGGAGACGGCCCCACAAACGATGCAAGAGCTGATTAGGCCATTGGTTGACACGGGGTTCGGCTGATAGCATGCGACGCCTCAAATGCAGAGCCTAGGCAACAGAACTGATCCATAGCCTCGACTAATGATACTAGAACAAGGCTGAAAAAAGGTCAACGCTTAAAAGTCGGCAGAACCCACTTTGAATCAAAGACTGCATCTCCGTCTGACGTCCATAGACGTAAAGCCATCACGTCAACTAGCTACTGCACGGAACATCGCAATATTAGAGATGTATTTGAAATCTTTTCTTTCAAAGGATACATCACCCTATCAGACTCACAACCTTCGTCGCGGCTTTTGGCGCTTCATTGGACACAATACAACGGTATTACTGGCTTTAGTTGCTGGCTTGGCTTTGACTATTGCAGTGATTGTATTCACTGCCTGGTTAGGCAAGCAAGTTATACAATGTCCTACCTGGGCTTTATCCTGCACTGTTCCAAATTCCATAGGTTAGTATGACTCTTTTTCAACAAGCATCTGATTTGGAAAAAAATAGTGTGTAATTGGAAAACACATTGATCTCGCAAGAGAACCTATAGCTGACTGTATTACAAACTTCCAGAAATGATTGAAGGCAACAAGGCCGTCATTCAAGGTCTAGTCACTGCTCTTTACACGACCGGTATAACTGCTCTTGCATATGCAACGCATGCAATCTCTGAAACCGCCTTGTGGCCGTTACTTGCGAAACGTCCTATGACCCTGAAGCAGATCGAAACCTACGTTCAAGCTTGCCGGGGATCGATTCCTTCTTCGCCATCTGCTTTATTTATGGTGAGAAATCTGTATTATTTTATAGTGCTTGTTTGTACTATCTTGATTACATTAGTGCCGTTGTCTAGCGCACCCTTAGTCGGTTACGTCTATCAGGAAAAACCGATTCCCCAGCTTTTCAACAGTGAATATCAGTCGGGAGGCGGCATAGGGCCTTTCTTTCGTCAGGGAAACCCTCCAACGTCCGTCCGAGAGGACGCTGCCAGCTTATACACTTCATGGGCGTCTGCATACGTAGAGGAACCACTAAAAGAGAATCGAGAATGGTTCATCGACCGAAACCTCTTGGAGAGTAGAGGCAACATGAGTGTGATAGCAACCAAGGTTAATCGCAACATCACCTGCCGCTCATGGAAGCCTCCGCCGCCAAAAATGGAAAAAGACACCTATTTCAACTTTACAACAAACATGAACAATATGACTAAGGGGACAAAACGACCTAAGCATGGGGACTATGTGCGAATTCTGCGTCGTACAAAATTGGCTGTCTGGGCTCACGATTATCTCTTTCCCACACCTACTCGCACAGTCACAACATTGGTTTTCGCAGCAGTGAATGGAAGTATTGAAGGAGGATTCACCATGACAGATTTACCGAAAAGTCAATCAGGGAATCGTCCCATCAACAGGATTTCTATGATAAGCTGCGATGTTGATCTGGAAATGGTTGAAGATACTTTGATAATAGGGCTAAAAGGCAATGACGGGCCGCCAGCCAAGATTAACACCATGGCGGATATTACAATCACCCAGCCCGCATCCAATATCTCTAAAGCCAGATGGGACCCAGTTCATCACCCAGAGGATACATTAAACGAGTTACTTCTTTGGTTTACCATGGCTCCAGTGACCAATGGAGTCAGTATCGAAGGAGCGCAACCTATGTATAGATACAGCGCTAAACCACCCAACATACCCGTACCTTCTACTACTACCAGTGATACCGATCCTAATGATAAATGGAATATAACGTACATCGAGAATTTCATGCAGGCTTCCATTGGCGCATCCCTGCTTGGCGATAGTAAAGGTTGGCTCTCCGGTACCACAAGGAACTTCACCTCTTCTTTCGACGTGTCGAAACTGGAACCTTCCAGATACAAGCTTCTTTTCATTCCGCCCATAATAGTGCTTGTTAATGGAGTTATCTTGCTTTTCATAAGCACCCATCTCCACCGCTCGCTACGCATACCCGTTATGCGACTCGCAACATTAAGCGAAGTACTGAAGAGTTCTCAGACAGACAGTTTGTGTCGCAGTGCGGCAAGGGACATGTTGGAATCATCTCAGCTGTCAAAGCTAGAGAATGTTTTAGTAGATTTCAGTGCTATGAATAACAGGACATGGGGTCTTCAAGTTCGAAAGGGAGTGAGCACATCTGAAGGACGCGAGTTGATCGATGTACAGTCACTGTCTGAATGATCTCCTAGTCTAGGGAATCAAATTATCTTGCAATAATATTTATAAACTCTGATCATACATATTAGAAAATGGCTCGAGAAACAGACAGTGTTCACTCTTTCCACCAGAATTATGTCTTTGAGACTCTCTGATCACCTATTACACGATTAAAACTTGAACAATTGATTGAACAGAACCAGGTCATGATTTCGTCATTAAAATTTCTGTAATGACAGGTATCACTTGCGCATAACAATGTGCGTTGAGAAAATTCATAGGGTCTGGTGAAATAAGGAGATAATTTTACACTATCCAGTAATTTCATGTTGAAGAGAGCATTTGTCATAAATTTGCCTCTTCGAGCTTTTAAAATAGTTCTAATCTCGTGTCTGATATCATCCATGAGGTCTAGTATGATGACCAACTCGCACATGGTATCCAAGAGCGCTGAAGTTGTTGAGTGTATCGCCGCCATACTGAGAGTCAACTGAGCATCAGCAAGCATCACATCAGTCTACTTATGATCATTAGCCTTTTTTTATCATCCATTGCAGGAGACCGTCTGGCAGTTCTCCACCGCTCTCTATGATTGCCCTTCGCTCTTGAATTACAAGGAGCAGACACTTTTCTACGTTTCGGTGATGAGATTCAATTTTTTTAATTCGGGAGTGAAGTACCGACCACTAAAGCGTATATAAAGAGGCCATTTTCTGATCTGAGAGGTGGCCCGGAACACATAGACTGTGTAACTGATACTAGACTGGATGTACTCTTGACGGGAGCATGGTTCGGGACCTAAAAATGTATTTTCTTACGCAATGGCAATTACCATCAAGATTAGCTGTTAGGGAACATGGGTGGTCCAGTCTTCGCAAGGACCAATGGTCTTCTTGACTGTTCTTTCCACTTCTTTAGCAAGTCTTGAGTTGACGCGACTTGATCTTTGGTGAGTTGCGAGCTACAGGATTCGCGTTCCTATTTATCCTTACCAATATTAGGCGTAAGATCTGCTCTGACTACATGAGCTATGAATTCTAGGTCTGCAACATCGGTCATGCCAGTGTATCTTGTCTCTGTGCTCTTGAGGTGAAACCATCAATAAACACTCTGTGAGATGTAAAGACATGATATCCCCACCTCTCTGACAACTTGTGTTATGCTCAAACAATCCTCCGGTAGCCGCCGGAGCTTATACATCGCGGACAGAGGTACCACAATGCGTTCGCCTAGTTAGTTGTCAGCACTAGATGTATACTTAGTTTCTTGTTACAGCTGCTTGCTGACCATCAGCAGTTTCAAGGCGGTAAGGCTTTTCTCTAAACATCATTCGGCCCTTTTTGTATAGCTTTTAAGCTGAAGATGAATACAGCTGGCGTCACTGTTCTAGAGTCCGGTACTCCGCGGCCAACAACGGTAACTCATTCTTGCTATTCCTCAACATGGACAACGGCCATATGATAAACGCCATCGCAGAAGAGTGTTATGGCACGATACGTGATCGAGCTCAAGTAGATCAAGGGGCTGACCCGCAATCAGGTAGTCGAAAAGTAATCACTAGCATTGAATTGAGTGAAGAAGGTGCCTCTCTACTCTGAACGGAAATCTATCTATATACTAATAGGCTAATCACGTGCTACTACACCACAGTATACAAGTCTATTTCGGTCTGCAAAGAAAGTTTTAATGATATCATGATTCATGGTAGCGAATTGGAAAAAGGTGTTGGAGATTGGTGGGAGAGGTCAAAGATCCGCGTGGAGACTTCCGGCCGCTGCTAACCTGCGAGACGGTAATGACGTTGTCACTAGCTAATCGTCATTAGATGCAAGTATGCAAGCTTTGATCACAAGAAACGTACTGTAACTGTACCACAATTTAGTTTAGCTGATCTTCTTGAGCATATTCACTACTCCACGTGGTGTATGTATTATTATTATTATTATTATTATTATTTTAGTTTAGCGTCCTGTGTCAGCCGGTAGGCTATATAAGACGTGCAGGCTAGGCCTACAAGTATCTACGTAGTTCTATCAATTTAGTGTTGGTGGGGGAGG
>PELC01000186.1:0-28152 GCA_005212705.1 Curvularia lunata
GGGGAGGGGGGGGGTGTTTACCAAATGTAAACGGGAGAGCTGCTGGGTCCATCTTCGGGGTTTTCAATACCGGCGGCGATGAAGTTGGTCGAGGCATTGCAGACGAGTGCGGAGATGAGTTTGTGAGCTGTTATACCGAGTCGTCAGTCTCCAAGCTTTATTGTGTTCAAGAAAAAAGAGACTAACGGCTATCGATTTCAAGAACTTTTTGCTTGCTTCTCTTGTCCCAGAATCTAATCATTCCATCTCTTCCTGCCGTCGCGACGACATTACTGGCTGCATCATTTGCTCGTTCTAAACACGTGATGTTGTCGTGGGCCTTGGCGATGTGGCCATCGGGCTTCAGGTCTGACGTTAGAAAGCGGAGCGAGTCGTCTGATGATATCAAGGCTAGTTGGTCGGTAAGACTATAGGTAAGCGGATCCTGGCGTGATGATGTGGAGATGACTTTGTAAATGTAGGAGCCAGCTGAGAAGCCGGCGTCGGTGCTGGCGATTTCTCGAAGAGGCGCCATACCGGACAGAAGCAATGGAATTCGTTTGGTGTCACTCGGATTACCGTGAAGGTGCAGTTGTCAGGGAAAATGAGGTTAGGACTGAATTCAAGGTGATGAGAAGAAATTTTCACGGCAATGAGGGCGAGGTCTCTGCTTCACCTGGGGGCAATGCACATGATGTGTATGTGACATTCATGGTCGCGAACATGCTGGCTCTATAGTGAAAAGTCCTATTACAGCTGATGGCCTTCTGTGGGAGTATCATGGACGATGGGTTGGTGACCTGACGTGGGCGCGTTCCAATATCCAGCTTGACCAGAATGCAATACCGCGCACCACGTCACATTGCTTCTGCAGCCGTACTCCAAATACTGTCCCAACACTCTCCAGGCAAACGAAAGCATCACTCGACAGATTATATGTAGCCTTGATATGAAACTCGTGCAGACATAGCTTTCGTCGGCACAAGCGATTAATACAGGCATTCCTCTCCGATCCCTCCAAAAGCCCCATCTACTGACATAACGCCAGCAGACAAAGTAGGCCGTCACTCCCGCAGTTCAGCACGTCGAGGCGCTCATTGCCGGCGATATCGAGGTTCGTTGGAGAGGAAAAGCTGCGACGCGGGCGCACGCGAGAAAATATCGGGTGCCGGGCAGGCGGGTGACTAAGCAGTGTAATGCGACAGAGGTGATTGGACACTCGCGGGACCTCGGGAATCGGGAAGATTTGGGCGCGGGAGTGAACGACGACATCATCACCAACTCGACCACCGTCCGACTGATCAGTCAATTGCTACCGGGAAACACCATCATGGCTTCTCAGCGCATTTTCCAGCTTGGTCTGCGACGCGCCGCCGCGCCTGGCCTGAGGGTGCAGCCCGCAGGACGCATGGTCCAGCGCAGGTATGTCATAGCTACACCACGAGCACGAGGGAGCTCTTCTCGGCCACCCACCCACACCACGAGCCAAATAATAACGGAGACATGTAGGCTTGCAGCGACCGAACACGCTTCGCAGTCCCAAGCCGCCGAGATCCTCGCAAAGCAGCGTCTCAACCGTCCAGTCTCGCCCCACCTTTCCATCTACCGACCCCAGATCACCTGGTACGCCTCAGCTCTCAACCGTGTTACTGGTCTTACCCTGTCTGGCTCTCTTTACCTCTTCGGCATTGCATACCTCATCGCTCCCTACACTGGATGGCACCTTGAGACACAGTCAATGGTTGCGGCCGTCGCTGCTTGGCCCGTGGCGCTCAAGGCTGGAGTAAAGACTTTCTTCGCACTCCCATTCTTCTTCCACTCCCTCAACGGCATAAGGCACTTGGCGTGGGACATGGGTGTTGGATTCAAGAATCAGCAGGTCATCCGCAGTGGCTGGGCTGTGGTGGGACTGACAGCCGCAATGAGCCTGTACTACGCTTTCCTGGGATAAACGAACAGTAGATGGTTTAGAGAGGAAGGTCTTTAAAAGGCTTGAGAAAGCGGAGATTATGGATGTATCTATGGCGGAAGATAGCTGGGCTTTTGGAGTATCAAGCAACATTGAGAAACAGGAGTGGGGCAAGTCGGGGACGATAGTGAGGAGGCCAATCTGTACTATGAATATTTGAATCAAACATTGCATGTGCAGCCACATGCGACCAACCACAGAGGTTACTGCGCTTCAATTCCGGTATTTGACCGCCAGAGATAGGTGATGATGTTGAGAATCTCGTTTGTTGCAGCACGAAGCAGGTGAAGGCCAGGGCTCTCTATATTAGCCCCGAAGCACATGACTACGCGTTTGCATTGCCGCATTGGCGCGTAGCCCTCTCGGTTGGATCCGAGCGTGGCAAGGCAGAAACCAAACTTATGGCTGTCTGAAGCGCATTTTGAGATGCATCGTCGCAATGGCAGAATCACAGGCTCCCTCAGTGCTCGGCGAGGACTTGTACGATGTGAGTTTCTCTCCCCCATGCGCCGAGTGCTGCATCGCGCGACACCAGACCCCGGTCGCCGATCATTCACGTCGCTCGACTGACGCCACTCCAGGATCCATCTCAGCTCTCCCAGGCCCTCCGGCAGCGGGCCTGCAGCGACAAGCCATTCCGGTTTACCACCTCGACGGAGAGCCAATACCAAGATAGCTGCGACCCCAGCCACGACGCCGCATTCATCTTCGATCGCGGAGCCTCCCCACGACGCGCCGTACATGCAAATCATGTGAAGCCCGCGCTGCCCAAACATCACAGCGCACCTACAAGCACAGGCCTCACGAAGAAACCAAAAGCGACGTTGAAAATGCACAGCTTCAACATGATGGATGCGCCGGGGGATACCCAGCCGGATAGCCAGATGCTCAAGACATGGACGAGTGGCATCTACTCAACCACCACCGAGGGGAAAGACGTCGCACATCCCAAGTCGCTTTTTGTTGAGCATGAGGACATTGGTGAAAATTCGCCTACAGACGAGATGGATATTGTTGCATCAAGTCAAGACCAGCGCGTCCCCGCGCCTACGAGCCCTACCATGTTGGACGCCGACGATGTTGGTGACTCGGCGCAGAACAGTCTGGCTCCCACAAGTCCGCTAAAGTTTCAGACACCCGCATTGGCAGGCAGAACGAGGGGCAACTCAGGCAACATGTTCAGTTCGGTTGCGCGAACCAATACGACGCCTGGCACTGTCGGCTCTACCAACTTCTTCTTTCCCTCGTTGAGCCACGGAGGCGAAGGGCTTGCACAGCACATTTCGCTTACACAGGCCTTCAACAATACACAGGCACCCACTTCCCCCGCGGTAGGCGGCGGTGCAACGGACGATATCATCTTTTCACGCCCCTCTCCGAACTTCACTCACATACGGCACTCGAGTCCGATACCTGCATATTCAAGTCCGATCAAAGCTACCCAGCCCGAGACCCCGAAGTCTGATCCCGTTGTGCGATCGTCCAGCCAGCCTCGAACCGAGTATGTTACAATGAAGGAGTCACAAGAGAGACGGAAATTGTCCTTAGGAGATGAGCATGGGAGCCTTGTCGAACAGGATAGTTGGGGAGAGCTATCTAGGGTAGTAAGAGCTAAGAAGGCAAAAGAATATGCCCATCGTCAGGCTGCCAGATCTCTATCAAGTGTCTCAGCGCCAACTCCTGTATGGTCACGATCGGCTAGAAAGCGCATAGTGAACCCTGACGATTCGTCCCCCGAAAAGTTAAAGACACCACAGGCTGAGACACACGGTGGGATGGATGACTATGATGTCACAATGGACGGACAATCGCAACCTGTGAAAGTGAATGGAGTGAATGAGAACAATGTTGACGACCCTGTTTCACCACATGTACCCGCCACTATACGGCTTGCAAAGAGACGTAACAGTGTCGATAACAATGTGCAGGTTCCCAAGACCTCTTCGCACCCTCACCGAACTCCTTCATGCCCACTTTCGCGTAATTCCTCGCAAACTTTACTGCAGCACCGAGAACAGCAACTACAAGAAACCGGATTACTACACAATCTACATCGATCGTTCCAGCCACATAGCAGCAGAGAGTCAATAGCCGTCATGGACTCTCAACCAGATGTCGACTTTGACAGTGTCCCACCACCAAAACCGCTACGCTTTCCTTCATCACCATCGGTGATCCAATACAGCATTAATCAGACCACCATGGGCTCCAGGACTGGATACACAAGCCAAGTCGTTTCATCCTCGATGCCTCCGATGCCACCCAAGCCCAGTAGTCCAGAAGAAGATGTAACTCCCGAGGGTGAAGAACGTGTACCGAGCAGTCCGCCACTTCTGCCTCCTGACGATGTCGAGGCTGGTGATGACAACATAGAATATGACGAACATACTTACGACGAATATGCGGAGGTTGTTAGTGGACAAAGGAATTCTCTGTCCCCTACCTTTGATGATGACATGGCGATGGAAGAGGATGACGATCTGCCTGTAGCGAAGGAGCATGCGGATGAAAATGACGGGACACGTTCAGACAAAGAAGAGCTGGACTTGGTCAAGCCTGGAAAGACGGATGTCGAGGCTGGCCAAGTGGCAGAGGCTTCCCAGCAAAACGAACAAGGCAATACACGCAGTAGCAATCAGTTTCAGCGCGACGCGACCGTAAAACAACCTGGACCACCACGTATGCAGCGTCAGGATACCATTCCAGAAACAGACGCGCTTGATGAGACGCAACCGTCGTTTTTTCCAGTCAAGAACTCCGAAGAAATTGCAGAGGATGCTACTGCTATGGGAGATCACACAAACAATGTCAATCTTTCCCAGAAAGTTAGAGAAGAGCGGAATGGATCTTCCAACCTGCAAGTACCCATCAGCTCAAAGGACACTGGAAGCGATGCAGTTCCTGAGAGCCACCGCATCCGCTCCATAGATGACATATACAATCTTCCTGAGACTCAACATTCGCTGAACGAGGAAGACGTGGAGATGCCAAGGTTGAGCGGGTCTGAGGATGAGGGGGACGTCTTGTTGCCACATTCTTCGCCAGCCAAGCAATCAGTGAAGAGGCGCAAGGTCACATATACCGCCAAACGCAAGGCTTTTCGAGATTCGACCAGAGCAACAACTGATATGGAATCGCTTTCAGACGCGCCTTCATCATCTCATCTCGACCAATTCCAGCCGGCGATGGAGGACAATCAGCCAATACAATCGGCTGATGAGCTTGAAGACAACGGTGAGCACATGGCGGTTGCTACAGGTGAAGATGCGGACGTTCCTTATATACGAACGACCTCCTTGAAATCTAGGGTTCTTCCGAAACCCTTCAAGCCTCGCAATCAACGACAAGGCGCCTTGAAACCAGTTTCGAGAGAGTTATTGCGGAGCGTGTCTTCTCCAGCAACTTCGCCTACAAGATCAACAGGGTCTGGTCATGCTCGGAAGAGCGCTCCAATCACGCCTACGAAGCCTCGAGAAGCTGTCGCAGAACCGTCGGCTGATGTTGATATGGCTGACGCTGATGACGAACTGGCTATGCTTATTAGCTCTGTTGCACAACCGTGCAACATTGAAGTGACGGTGGAAAAGCCATCCCAGCGAAGTACGACTCCTCCAGAAATCATCGTGCCTAACAGAGTCTTTGCATCCTGGCCCGGAAGCCATTACTATCCCGCTACATGTGTTGGCCGCCCAACAGCTCGTCAACTTCAGATACGTTTTGATGATGGTAACACCACCTTCATAGATACAGCACATGTACGAGCACTAGACCTTCGTTCGGGTGATCACGTCAAGGTAGATGAGCCGGGTATGAAGAAGAACACATATGTCGTGGTAGGCTTCAAAGACAGAAAAGACGATCTTAGTGCCGAAGAATTTCCAACCACTGATCAGCGCGGGCATGCTACAGTCGTTCTCGAAGAGAGACCAAGGGAGAGTTTGCCGCAGGCTAAAGCACTTCAGCCAGCTGAGCACATTGTCGTGCCTATGGGTAGTATCTATCTGACTGCTTCGCTCTGGAAGCGACTCCGCGATCGGTCCTTCACCTCGACTTTCATTGTCTCGCCAGCCAAATCAGCCTCTCATATTGGCACTCCAATCGCAGATCCTTTAACCACCCCTTCGTTCAGTCGCCGCGGAACGGCGGTCCCGTCGTTCCTCAGAGATGCTACCACGCGTGCTGCTTCTGTAGCGTCGACAACCCGATCTAGCAGCGGTGTTTTTACAAATATGGCATTCGTACTTACTTCCACAACAGCAGATGTGGACAAGGATGCCATTGCCAGACTCATTAAAAGCAACAATGGGTTGGTTTTAGAACACGGCTTTCATGAGCTCTTCGACTTTGAGTCGGAGGAGGCTCCAACATCATCTCAGAATCGTCATGGATCATCATCTACTTGCGACGGATCTAACGAACTGGTACTTAAAGACGCATACAAGGATCTCGGTTTTGTTGCGCTCATATCAGACGCGCATTCCCGGAGCACAAAGTATATTCAAGCTCTCGCGCTAAACGTTCCGTGTTTGCACGTCCGCTGGATCCACGATTCGCTCAACGCCTTTCGCGCCGCCCCATTTACACGCTATCTTCTGCCCGCCGGCGTTTCAAAGTTCCTTGATCCAAACGGCGTAATCCGATCACGCACAATGGCTCCCTACGATCCGGCAAGCGAGGATACTTCTTTTAAGCGAACAATACAAGATCGCGATCTGCTCCTCCGCGACCAGAACGTTCTCCTCATCACCGGCAAGTCGAAAAAGGAAATTGAGAAACGCCAACCGTTTTTCTTTCTTTCTCATGCCCTCGGCTCCGCAAATGTGGGTCGCTGTGCTGACATGGCAGCTGCGTCAGGCATGCTCTCCAGCAACAAGTGGGACTGGGTCTACGTTGACAATGGCGAACGCGGTGTCATGGAGGCGGCGTCGGCGTTATTCGGTACAGAGAAACCTGCTACTGGAGGTGGCAAGTCGAAGAAGGGAGGCAAGAAGAGGAAGAGAGATGTGGAGAGTGATGTTTCAGAGGAACTTGTCATCAAGGGAGACATTAGTGGCAAGACTGTGAAGATCACTTGTGCGGAGTTTGTCATTCAGAGTTTGATTCTCGGTGCGCTGATTGAGGAGTAAGCTGCAGTCTTGGATACTCGAGGCGAAGGCGAAGGTCTTCTGTTTCTAATTCCTGTTCAAGACGTCTTTCTGTTTTGTTTAGATGATCTGGCGTCTTTTCTTTGCGTTCGAAAAAAAAGAGGTGCTGGATGTGGGTATCTGACATATGTGTCTCGGGGGCATTCGTTCTCTTTTTCTACACTGATTTTCTTTCTGCCTCATGTATTACCACCACTTCCATTGCGTAGCGCAATGCGCAGTCTACTTGTCGATCTATCATCTCGCTGTCCATGTCCTTTTTCCATTCCAACAAATATGACACAATACTCAGCGCTCAACGTATATACAAGCACTATCTCTTCTATCCGTTAAGTCCTTCGTCCTTGACCATCTGCCCCTCTCCCCTTCTCCTCTACATGCGTGACCATAAACGTCATACCTCCGTAGAACACAAAAGCATAATGACTCATGATTTGTGAGAGAAAAAGACAAAGTTTAAAAAGGCATCTGTTACAAAAACCTTGGGTATCGGCTACAAGTACCCTTGGTATCTCCTGGACGATACTAGACAACACATTCTGGTTTACCCTTGTAAACCCATCTATTCTACGCCAAACACGTCGTACGTCTATGCAGATGAATTTCCTATCTAGCTATTCGAAATAAAAAAAAAGCGCAAAGACGAGACCAAGCAAGACGGCAAGTTCCAATTCATCCCCCTCCCGTGTTTCCTTGACCACATCCTCGCTCTTCCCAACCCGCATGAATCCTATTTCCTAAGCTTTATTGTTTTTTTGTCACTAATTCCAATTCATTCTATACACAACAGCGCTGTATCGTACCATACGCCTACAGACGATGTTCCTAACGTTCATTGTACCCGCCAAGCCACGGACCAGGACAAACCTTCGTATTCCTCAGGGTATGCCGGCCAGAAGACCTGTCACCTGCACGTTGACACGACGGACACGAGGCTCAGCGGCGTGATCAGTTTTAGCATCTCACTCCACGGATCCCCCCGCGAGACACGGAAGTTAGTATGATGAAATATGTCAGCATGGGAAGGGACCGGGTAAGGCCAAGTAGCTTGGTGCTTGTCGATGATTTGATTTTTTTTTTTGCTTTAACAGGGGACTCATCTTACAACCCTTGTACATTTCGATCTTCTCCCCTTGCAACACTAGTGATATGAAGAACGTACTATGTTTAGCACTTGTTTTTTAGCGGCTGGTCTAAGGACGAGTTAATGTCAGCTGTGTAATTAAGTGAATTAAAAGCTAATTATGTTCTATCTGTCTCTCTTTCGTCTTTGCAGTTCTTCATTTCACGCAGCCCGCGAAAAAGAGGAGCAAAGAACATGATCCCCATTTTTTTTCAGCTGCACAGACCCCACGAAGATAGAAGGGACCCTCCCTCCAATTTCTCTTTATCGTGACGTCCGATAGTTCATGTTGTCCTACCCATAATTCTGCCTGAATGCACCTATGCCAAGACGGTAGGATCGACATATATGCACTGGGGAGCAAGGATCAGGTTTGATATACCGACAAGATAGGGACGTTCGAGAAGTCTACAGGCCCTGTTTGCTCGGGCTTCTACACTGAACACCAGAGCTTCCAGAAAAAGAACAGGAAGGTGGAGCGGTAGGCAGTTTAGCCACCTTGCGACCGGAAAAATAGGGCAAAGAACCCTAGTAGCCGGTGTGACGAGCTGCAGCCCGTAAGAGGGATGGGAACAAGAGAGCTTATTCGAGGCTCGACACAGGCAAATTGTTCCGTTTCTCGTTTAGTCGGCGATAGAGGTGTTTTGTCAGGGCATTTTTGCATGTAGAGGACCCGCTTTCGGCGTCTAGAAGGGGGCACCTCTTTTTCTTGCTTTGAGCTTTGACATGTGAACCATCCGAAGCAAGGCCACGTAGACCTGCCCCTACTCAGAACACCGACAGACAGCTGTCGGCCCGCCTAGATCCGGCATGCAACGAGCAGTTTTTTTCGGCATCCGTTATCCTTGTTCGATGCGCCACAGCATCTAGCGACTCTCGAAACGGTTCTTGTCACGTATTTGTTAATTGTCAGCTTTAGGAAACATTGGGGTCTTTACAAGCCTTGGTGGAGAATTCCAATGCCATGCCGAAGTGCAACACAATGTCTTGCATTGGCTCGTATGCGACATGAATGTAGTGCTGATCAGATGCTTCCGCCACATCACAACAGACGCAAGAAGACGCGCAGACGAGGTGGGAGATCCCTCTTTGCCAAGTTTGTTCATTCGAACAACGGCACTCGCGTGACGAAATGTTGGTTCGAATGCAGCCACACAGTGAAGTAGGGAAGGTCCAACCGGCTGTGTCGTACGGCGCGCATTCCTTCGCATGTAATACGCTCAGGACGGCAGTCGCTTAGTTGACATTTCGGTACATTACTGAAAAAAGCAATAACCGTCGACTCGGCTTCAGGAGCCGCCCTTGGTATGCCATTGCGAAGGATCCTTGTATGTCATAGCCGTGCCGTCCGAGTGCGCGCGGGGTATCTTAGTGCGGCGAGGAAGGGTAAAAAGCAAATTAGCTTTGCAAGTTTCGGTGACACGAACAAAATAACAGTGACGTTGTGTTAAAGCGGCGTTGCAGCAGTATCAGCGTATTAATTGTACTGTTGAGCTTGACTCGGTCGGCTGCTGCCACGTGCGGTACCCTTGGGAATGTACCGTATATTGTCCTAGTACAAGTCGGCGTACTTGTGCTGTATGATTGATAGAAAAGACCCTTTATGCCGGCGTAGCGTGAGACAAAGGGCGCGTTGGCAATAGAAGACACCTCTGTGTGTTTTGCTGAGTGCGAATGCGAGCTGTATGTACATCATGTTCGTGGGATGATGTGCGTTGTTTCAGTCTAGCGAAGGGGAACCGGCAAATCATTAGTGGAGTCGGACGGTTACCTGTCATCAGTCACCGGGTGCGGCTACTTCGTGCTATCGTGTACGCTAAAACTGAAGCTTTGAGCGGCCGGGATATGACCCGTCCTAGGAAGGCATTTGGTCGACGGGGACATGGATAGGAGCGGACACGAGCACGCTCAAAAACACAGTGTACCTGCAGACCGGGCTCATGCATTGTCGCTGATGTTTAAAAACTGGGCTCGGCTGTGATCCGACGGACAATATGCCCATTTCATTTAGGCCTATATTAACGTCCGTGCCGATCCAGGCTTACTGAAGATTAAGAGTGCTTGTGCCAATTGATGCGTCGGAGGCATGGGTATCATGTCGGAGCCCAGCGTTGGTTTGGCATAGCCGTAGAACGGTTGGCAAACACTGTAATACGGGAAGGGAGGTGCGTCAGGGATTCGTGTGACGATATTTGCGCCGAGGCACGCGATGCGCCTAGGCCCGTTGTGATCTTGGATCTTCACGGACGGACCAGGTTCATGGATCGAAGCTCTTGTGCTAATCTATTCTGTGACAAGGATCAGCGGAACGGCAGTGAGAGGGTGGCCTGAGACCCCCGCTCAACTGTCAAGCGATGTACCCTGAATTTGTTGAGTAAAGGATTCTGGCTGGACGCTTAGTCGAACGCACTTGGGCTTCCACGACACATATTTGGAATGGCTTGGGAGTTGCTTGATTGTGCCCTACGCAGCCGCCCTGTTGTGTGTGCCCATGGTCAAGCGAAGGGCAGTTCGGTTGTATATCCGGTATGCTGATCTTGCACCTCAACAATGCAAGCAAGTCTCAAGGAGGACTACAAAGGCTTCGTGTTTAGCCTCGGAGATAGACAGACTCAGTTCGCTCCGCCGTGGCAGAGTCATCAGCCGAGACCAGGGTGAAACGTATCAGAATTGACTTTACGTATGCTGGAAGAGGAAGCTTGGTTCCGCTGCGGCTGTAGATGAGCGGCGGGCTCGTTTCAGCCCTCCAGACGGTAGATGGACATCATTGGGCAAACACAAGTGGCGGCTGGAGACGAGACTAGGTAATGTGTCTGCACGCCATACTTGGTACAGGGCTGTTCACCTGTTCTAGCGTTCCGAGAGAGATTGATTGCGGTACTAGTCCAGGATGCAGGATCTGCAGTCAGGGGTGTGACATGCCACTGTCTTTATGCTGATGAGGAGTGATAACAGGGTAATCTGGCACTGGGTATGTAGTTAGTATGTATGTATGGTGCATAGCCGAGAAGCGCAATGCACATTCCATGCACAGGTACGGCGATGGTAGGTATACGGGCATATTCTGGAGGAGATGCAGGCTGAGTCTTGAGCAAGAAAAAGAGGCCGAGAAGCACCATGCTAGTGTCTGGTACCCCGCCCCCGCCTTCCTTGTTGGGCGAGCGCTGCCCAAAAAAAAATATTTCCACAGAATCATCGAGCAGACACCGAAGAACGCAAAGGCAACATCAAACATGCCAGGCCTAGACGAAGACACTATCGACGAGATCCTCTATCTCGCGCGTGCCAATGAAGCAGCCGAGCTCGAGTCGTTTCTCTCCGACCTGTCAGCACAAGCCAAGCAGTCCAAGGCCGACTTGGTGACCGCGGCCGTCGACCCCAATTCGAGGAACAGCGCACTGCATTATGCTGCTGCCAATGGCCATAATGGTACGATCCCAGAGTCTCGATATCACATTGCCCAGCTCTGACGTGATGCCCAGATATCATCAAATTGCTCCTGTCAGCCGGCACAGAGAAGCCTAGCCCAGGCTTCCTGAATGCAGTTAACGAAGCCGGCAACACCCCTCTTCACTGGGCAGCGCTCAATGGCCATCTCGAGAGCGTTAAGCTTCTCGTAAACGCAGGCGCTGATGTGACCCTTGTCAACCGCGCGGGCCACGACGCAGTGTACGAGGCGGAGATCAATGACAAGAATGACGTAGTAGACTGGCTGCTTGGTACCGTCGAAGAGCTTGAAAAGGGTATCGGCCAGACTGGTGAAGCAACAGTCGGAGAAAGCGCCGACGAGGACATGGACAGTGCCAATGCGGACAATGCAGATGACGGTGACATCGCTTCTGCACATGAGACAACAGCTGGAACAGCGGTGGAAAATGCCCGGAAACAGATGGAACATTTGAATACTCAGGACAACGCGCCAAAAGATGGTTGAGCAGGTCCAGATTGTCGGCGACCATATACACGCTCTGCTAGCGGGCTGACCGCTTGCAAGAAAGCGCATCTGCTACGCGCCACGCAAAGCTTGTACGACAAAAACATTATTGCAGGGCATGGTTTACGGCAATTAACAAATGGCCGCACCCGTCGCACACCATTCTAGGCTATGATTCCAATAGGAAAGGAATGGGCGAACGCACGTACAAGAGAGCAGAGAAAGATTACAGTTGGAGTGTATTGTAGGGGGTGTATTATTTTAGGGCCTAAGTCATGTATACCGGGTATAAGACCACTTTTCGGCTTTTTGACAGGAGCCGCAAGTCATGGCCTCCTTACTCCTCCCGATAGTTGTACAGTTACCTCAAGATCAAGAACCGGGGAATGGGTTTGTAGTAATCAGCTATCATCTACTCAAACAAAGGGGTGACATCAAGGGCATGTTTGTGTAACCCATGTGGCGGTCATACCACGGCGCTAAACAAACGGTCGCAAGGCAAAGTATGGATTTTCCTCAGACCAGCATGTTACAGCCTTGAATCATACATGGATGCCAAGGCCGAGTGTCAAACCCTACCTGGGAAGCGTGGCGCACAGTGCGCAGACTCAAGCGTGCTGCTGATGCCTAGGCCGCATTAGTGGATGTTTTGACTTTACAGTCTTCTTCTTTACTTGCCGCATTATGCGATCAGTCACGATACCAGTCCCTACGCTTCTGCTCTTTCTTCTCCTTGCGCCTCTGGTTGTACTGTTTGATTTGCTGCTTGGTGAGTGGTTTGGCACGCCGCTCTGCCTTGAGGCTACGGCCATTGTGGCTATTTGCGGCAGCATTGACGTCGAAGAAGGCATTCATCTGGCGGTTGCTCTTGTTCTCGTCGTTGTGAAGCTCCGGGCCCTGGCCATCCTGCTGAAGCTTGCCCGTGAAGCGGTTGAACTGAGCAGTGACAGAGTAGTCCTGGGCAGGTGCATAGGAGGCGCGGGCGGCAGCAGCGGCAGCCTCCTCCTCTTCTTCTTCCTGGAGGGCTGCTTTGGCGTATTCTGCGTTAGGATCGTAGTTGCCATGGATTGCAGGGTTGTAGCCACCCCACTTGCGTGGAGGGCGAGAACTAGCCTCAGCTGCACCAGAGCTTGAAGTCATAGCGGATGTTCCACTAGTGTAGGTTCTGTAGAGTTCACGTATTAGGGTGGGAAAGACACAAGAAGAAAATGATAGTCAGCAAACCTGTCATACGCGGTGTGAGGATAAGTAGCGGCCTCGAGTTCACTGGGACACTGCCACTGCGAGATGCCGGTGAAGCGATTGAAGAAGTAGTAGGCCTGACTATAGGGATCCCACCTGCGTTCCCAGCCATTGTTCTTGGCATCAGGAGCAGGCTCATCTGGCAGAGGAGGAGCGCTGTCGTCATAGGGGAGCGGAGCCTCATTGCTGGACTTGTAGCTTGCGTCGCGCTTATCTGCGACAGAGTCTGTCGCTTCTGGCGTGCTGGAGCGGCGGTCGCCGAGCTGCGTGGTGGCAGCTGGCGGTGGCGTCTTGCGCGTCTGGCCTTGACTGCCGTCCTTGGAAGCCATGGTGAAAGTCTCCTGTGCGCTTGGAAAGCGTTAGAACCCGTGTCCGGAGCGCGTCTCTTTCCTCCACGTCGTGGCGGCGCGGCTGCGGCGAGAGGTTCAGGGGGGCAGTTGTTGTCGTCGTTGGTGGTTGTTGGACTCGGCTGCACCTGCAGAGGAAGAGACAGACTCGTATGGATGGGCCTTCGCTTGGCGGGCGCAGGCGCTAGTTGCGTAAGCAGCCGCTAGCGTCCATGTGACCGGGGCGCCCTCACTCCCGAAGGGCCCTACTCCCAGCTCCCACTCATACCCCAACATGACCAATGACTCGCAAGCCGCCTCGCTTCACTCCAGCTCAACGGCGATCCGCTCTGTAGTGACCCTGGCCAGTTGCCTGTTCTCTCGCCTGACTGCTCGGTCCTTTGTCTCAGAATACGGTGCAGAATGTATTGTGGGCGTCATTCGCTGCCAGAGTGGGGGCCTCGACACCCGCCCTTAGATCGACATTACAGCAGCCTCACCTGCACCACCTGCACACGGCGCACGCACACGTACGCGCGCTGACGGAGTGGCCAGCAGTGACAGCATGCTATCACGTGTCGAGCCCAGTCCATTCGGCCTTGGCCTGATTGCCTACTCCACGGCAACGCCGCGAGTTTGACGAGCCTACTTGTAGCTTGCCCCATGCAAGGCGCCGTCTGGCTTCCAAGAAACCGAGCCACAGGCCTCGAGCCGTTCGGTGCGGGCCAAGATGGCTTCATGCAAGCAAAGCCAGAGAGGCGTTAGGGGGGATCCGGGACGTGAAAGAATCGAGATGGTCTCCATCGGCCGCTCAACGGCTGCTGCTCATTCATTCCGATTGGCTTCGCCCGCCGCCTTTAGCATGGCCGCCGACGTCTCTTTCCAGCTGACAAGCAACAAGGGAACATCAGCTTGTCCATGGCGGCGCGGGGATGGCCTGGTGCTGCTACTGGCGATACAGGGCCGGCCGCCGGCACTTTGGGCCTTTATTTTGTTTGCATTGTTCATGACGCCCTGCCTGTCCTGTCCTGTCCTGTCCTGTCCTGTCCTGTCCTGCCTCCTGCAGCCAGCGCGCGTCGTTTATGGTGGCTGCGCTCCTTCGCTACTTTTGGCCCTTGGCCCTCAGCGAGTCGAAGCTCATTGGACAGACGCGCTCCAGAACCTAACGCCAGGTCCCAGAGTTTCGCGGCAGAATAGCAAGGACATGTTCACTGCATTCCGTTCCCATGCTGCATGATCTGCACAGGTCATTAGCGGTAGCTGCGGTTGGCTAGTGTCGTGTTGGTACGATCTGGGGCTCACATCGCCCACGCGCCATCCACGACTGCAGTAACGTGCGTCCGTCTGCATCGCTCTCAGCACGCTACCCTGTCCCCAGACGGTATCGACTCGATATCTGCAGCCAATATTCCGGCTGGCTTATCCGCTACCCTGGTTTGTCCTAGCATCTTCGGGTCTCAAACAGCGACGAGCTCCACGACCATGTCCCTGGCGGTCCGTCACTGCACGCCACTGGAATGATAAGTGTCCTATTTTGAAGCCGCGGTCGCTTCCTTTCGGAACCTGTTCTTGCAAGGGCGTCCTGGTAACTTCTTGCCTGGCCGAGCACAGGTCCCGCTGTCGTCCGCCCACCTCCACCTTGCTAACCGGTATTATCGTATTTATTGCTATTATCCTTTGCCTCGCGGCCAGGTAATCCAAGCATTGTCCGCAACGTGCTCGGTGTCGATTGCGTTGTGTCTGCGCCGCATGTCATAATCCCTGCGTCTGTAAGTTCTTCCCGTCTCACCCCTACATACCCTCTCCCATGCACTGTTGCTGCTTTGTGCTTCCGGCTTGCATTTCATAAGAAGCCGAAGCAGCGGTGCTTGATCTTCAGACGTCAGTGCTGCACGGACTGTTGGTTCTTCTACTAGTATCTATATTTCTTCCACACTGCGATAACCCGCAGCAATTATTCCGTTGCAATCCAGCCAGCGCACCGCCACGTCCTTGTTCGCTGGCAACATCCTTTTCGATCCAGCTCCCCCATACGCTAATGAGTGTACACGACCAGTTGATCGCTAGCTGATGCTTGATTTGTATCAGTATCACAGCTGGAGCACTGCGTTAGCCTTCCGACAGTTCCAGCGGTTCAAAGCCCCTGCTGTCCCAGAAGCCTTCATGTGGCCGGTCGATAGGGTGCACCGTGGAGGTTTTCCCGTTTCAATCACTGAACACCAAAACACACGTTACCTATTATGCTTCTCAACATGAGTCGTCCGGCTACGAGCATACCGTCACACTCAGGCCCTCCGCCCTCGTACGGCTCCTATCCATCACACCATGCCTCAGCTTCTCGACCAGAAATCGTGGCACCTGGCCACCAAGTCCGCCCTACAAACTCGGCCGGAAACCAGATCAACGCTCAGAAACTACCGAGTCTCCGAACCCTTTTGGAGCCAGAGCTACTCGACAAGAAATCTTCCGATCCACTGCCACTGAGTGCGTCTAGTGCTCAGCTTTCGTATACACAGAGCGGCCGTTACGGGTCTTCTAGCCCGACCTTGAAGCGACGACACGAACACGACAGCCACTTTCATGGTTATCCAGAGCATAATGCCATGGCCCCTCAGTCGCTTTACCACCACCGTCAATCGCTGCCAGTCTCGAATGCTACTGCATCTACCGCCTCCTCAACATCCAGCGCTGGGTTTGGTATCGGTCGAGTAGAGCTCCAGCGCCGCGAAAGTTTTGTCCGTCCTTCGCAACATGACCTGAGTGGCAACGGGCACCGTCCGTCTTCATTGGTGTCGGAACCCACCAACCCCGTCATGGCCCAGCCAGCCCAACAAGAACTAGGCTTTGATCCGAGTAGACCTGTGCGAATGCGACGACTAGATGGCTCCTCACGCGCACCTATACAAGCTTCTCGATGCGTCGGACAGCGTGAGATACCAGGAGAGGGGCTCTGCTATGTGTACGAGGATGGCACCTACTGTCGAGCCATCATAGATGGTGAAGCAGTTAACCCTTCATGGGGCATTACCAAGGCTGGCAAACCTCGAAAGCGACTTGCACAGGCTTGCTTGACTTGTCGTGAGAAGAAGATAAAGTGCGAACCTGGTTATCCGAAATGCCACCAATGTGCAAAGTCCCAAAGAGTATGCAGAGGGTAAGTGGCATTCTCTATTCGAACCTTCTCTTTTCCATCTTGCTTTGGGAAACTTCGGCGCATTGACTTAAATCCTCCACTATTCACACATGCATCGCTTGGTGACAAATGTTGACACTTGGCAGTGGAATCAATCAAAGCAATGCATCTGGCGACATATCACCGTCCAGTTCTGCTCCGCTGTACAAGCACCCGTCCTCTGAAGTCCTCAGCCCGCCAGCAATCACAGACAGAGCCAAAGGCCTCGGAGATCTACGAGAACAATCAAAATCCGGTGACAATTGGAACGCCGGAACGCCTTATCGACCGCGCAAGGTTCGGTCGGTTACCATTGGAGACAGAAGAGACATGTCGGTGCAGTCGTTCGACTCTGACTGGAGTGGCTCCGCAAATGACCAGATCATGGAGGATCCCGGACGTGGCCCCTACTCTGATCCACTTGCACTCCAATGGGAGCAAGATCCTTTCGATACCGATCCCAGGCTTACAATGGACCTGCTGGAGCTTTATTTTCGCCATGCTGGTCGTGCAACGTACAGCATGTTTCCACGTCGGGCTTTTCTTTCATGGGTAGAGACGACCCGTGACAAAAGCCAAGACCACCTGATGCTTCTCTATTCAGTTCTGGCAATGGGGTCCACCTTCGCAACTGATCCAGAGAGAAAAGCCCTGGGCAAGAGGTTTATCTCTGTTGCTGCCTACGCAGCTGAAAAGCGCTTCGGGAAATTCAGTTTGCAGCTATGTCAAACACGGTTGATGCTCGCGCTATACTTTTTCGCTAAAGGCAAGTCACAGGAAGCATGGGACTACTGTGGTGCTGGTCTGCGCGCCCTCAGCGCGCTGAAGCTTAATGCGGAAGATGGCATCAAAGACCTTGCCGACAGTAATGTCAGTCTGGACTACGGCTTTGATCGTCAGACTTTTGTGGAATGCTGTCGACGCACCTTTTGGTCTGGACTACTGATGGATGTAAGTTACGACATCATCAAGGACCCGGCACCCGTTGACTTGACATCCCCACAGCGATACAACGGCTTCTTCGGGGGAACTCTGTTTGTTCTTAGTCTGGAAGATGCCTTTGTTCGGCTCCCGTGTCCGGAGCACATGTACGAAACCTCAGCTCCTTCCGACGCACCCTTCTTTAGTGAGGAGCTTCTGAGTGGAAGAGCAGTATCTGCTCCGATTATGGGTCATATGGCGCAGCTGTGTCTAATCTCGACTCTATGGGGTGAAGTGTTGACCTTCACTGGCCGAGCTACTCAACGGCCAGACACCGGCTATGAACACCACTACGAAACGTTCTATGCAAAGACCTATGAGAAGTTGGATGCTTGGCATGCTATGCTTCCCGAAAAACTGCGTTATACTCGACAAAATCTCGACACGAGCATCATTGAAGGGTATGCAGGTACCTTCATATCAATGCATGCTCTGTATTGCGCAACAGCAATTCGACTAAATCGCCACGTCCGCATCAATGCGTTATCGGCAGACAAGATATGTCGGAACCTGAAACAGACCTTTTGCATGGCCTCCAACTTCGTCTCCATAATGCACGCAGTAGCCAAGGTCAACCGTCAGCAGCGCTTGCCAGTAGCCATTGCGTCAGAGTTCATGTTCTCAACACCGTTCCCGGGCTACGCGCTTATGCTGTCGATTGATGTTCTCACCTCTTCAGGTCTCTTCGCCAACCTACCAACCTTAATTGAGACGCTGGGCACTACTATTCTGTGCATCGATGAACTGGCAAGCTTTTGGGCATCGGCAAAGACACAACAGAAGACGGTATCATACCGTATGAAGCAAATTACCGATATCGCTGCACAGGAAGGGCACGGCGCCAAACATGGCAAACAAGGAAATTTCTGGAGGATCAACAACAGTCTCCAGACCTCCTTCGGAAACGATGACGTCTTGTACAAGATCGACGACCAACTGCTGTTTAGTGTTGTTGGTCAACTTGAGAATTAATCATCACTTAGCCATATACACTCCTGGCACAGGCAAGGTGTGTGCGGAATACACCTCGGATTCGTGACATTAGCAACAGGTTTACATGTGCCGGTTGCTCACGCTCGCCCTGGCACTTACGGCATTGGAGACAGCATGGAGATCTCTAGCCCGAAATTTGCCACTGCGGCATTTTTGATTTTTACATGTTTCATTTATGCATACTCCAAAAGATCCTTTTTCTAGTGTTTGATTTAACGTAAACCTGGGTAGTCAAGGAAAACTGCATGAACAAAACCCTCGTGCTGCCTGCGTGTCACGCGTCAAAGCAATCACGATGGTACCGTCTTTCTACAAGTGTAATACAGCCACCTTGTATTTGTACGGTTCTTGTATATAAGAACTCTCTACGGCGTTACTATGGTTGGATTAAGGGCAGGGTAGACGGTTTTGGACACAGCTTCCACATGTGAGTAGGTAACGACATATAACGCACGGCTCCAATTTTTGGTCGCCAGGTAGTAGTGCTTGTTTGAACACTGCAGCAATTTGAGCACCCCGATGAATCTGGACTTGCCGCATCGCTGAGGGCTCAGTCTTCACATTCAAACCTGCATCCCACCTAACGAAGAGCGCATTGATCTACATAAACTTTGTACCGCGCATTACCTTCTCGCATGGACCAAACAGAAATATCTCCGCTTGGTGCACAACAGCGAGGTCGGGTCTACCTGCGGTATTACCTCACGAGACGCGTTTCTCGCCTTTGTTATACCATGGCTCACGGGATACAGGTACCTTGCACTTCGGGTGCTACCAGCCTGTTTCAGTATGCAAGGTCAACCCATGCGGGGTTTTAGCTCAGTCTAGGGGCAGTAGACCGTGAGTGTACAAATGAACGTGCGCCACACCTCCTTGAATTCCTCCGGACACGGGTCCAGTACGTCAACAGCACCATTGTTCACAAGTCGACCCAGCTCCGCTTCGCGTACGCCCAGGAGCACACCTACCTCTGCCAAGGGATGCAAGATTCGTCAACGTTAGCTGCATGAAATTGCCGATTGCAAAGGAGTTGATGCCGGAAGCAGGCAAACAGATGATTATGACGACACACGCACTCATTCAAGAACTGATTCAGCGCCCAGCTTATGCATCACACCAGTGCGTGGCTTTGGCCATCATCACGTCTACCAGATGATCCCTGCACTAAGCGAGAAAGTACCGTATTTTGGCTCGTGATAGGCGCCCGTTGGCATTCGGCCTGGGTCGATTCGCTTAGAGGTGCTGTAGATCGTGATAGAGACCGTGAAGGGGCCCAAGGGTAGGTCTCCATTAGCACACCACCTGAACACCACTTCGGTGCAAGTCCGAGCGCTCCGACTTGCGAAGAAATTTCTGATAAGGTAACTGGACAGCGCATGGAACGGTATTGCCATGTACACTGACCTCGCATTAGATCACACAGCAAGCAAAGACTACGGGGAGGGCCGATGTCGGGTATGTAACAGCGGTACCCCATCATCCTTAGCAGTTACAGAGATGACCCAAACTTATTCTTGCGGCTCCAGTTCGGCTGAGAGAGGGTACCAGGCAAGGCATATGTTGAGTAGCCCCGGGGCATCTAGTCCATTCGTCCTCACTGAATAACAAAGCGAATCCAGAGCAAGCCCAAGCTAGCAAGCCCACCGCGATCGCCACAGTGCCACCTTCCGCTACGAGTTGCTTCCGCAGTTAGTGGGAATGAATTCATTGGTATTGGTACTGGCAATCTGCCGGCCCGGCACCCTCGATGCTACCGTAACTCAAGTATTTGGCTGATCGTCGAGCAGAGAACAAAAGCAAAGATAAGCCACGCCGAAGCTGCACACCCATGACACAGGTGCTGCTGAGCAAACGAAAGACCAAAGTCACTACCGCATTCAAGTGAGGTGTATCTTGGCAAAAGCAACCTTTCTTCTTCAACTGCCTCCCAACCAGGCTTTCTTTGGCACCTTTTCAGGCGAGCCAATCTCCCGACTTACCGAGAAATAGCGTCACCAAACTGTCTGTTCCGCGGAGGGCTAAAAAGCAACAAAACTCTAAATCTCCGCAAGTCGAAGTCACCGGAGCGGCCCTATCAAGGCGTGCTGTTTTCGCCACTACCCAGAAAGACCCTCGCTCGTGGTGGGCGCCCGATAAAGTTTACTTTCCACCCGGGATTACGGCACTTGTGGGCGTGACGAATCGACAGAACACCACCTTAGCAGAAAATCCGAATTGGAATTTCTGTTTTCCGCGCTTTCCTATTGCTTACTTGGAGGTGATGGCGTCGTTTTTTTGTGTCTTGGTATTACGCCCAGCTTGGCCAAGGTCAAGGTGGAAACTATGTATGAGGTACATGCGCCTGACTCGAGCTTTTCTCAAACAGAGATCGTAAGATGGAAGCATGTGAGATGTACCCATGCACTACAGATGTGCTGTATACCGCAGTAGCTTCACAAGAGAAAGGGTTTCCATGCGCACCACTGTCGGTGGCGTTACTGGCGCCCATTGGCCTGGATGCGGGATAGCTCTCTGCCACAAGCGTGATCGCATTCGGTGTCTCCGCAAGCGGCTTGTGTGCCTCTGCCAGGATGTGCGCACGCGACTGCTTTCGTTGCCTTTGGAAGTTTAATCGCTCTGATCTAGGATATGCCTCGACGACCAACTAGGCTGGGCTGCTAACACCCCAGTATTCACAACCCAAGTCCGTCACCGCATACAACAGACGAAAAAGTAAGAATACGTCATGTAAGAGTAAACCCGCAACATCCCCTGTCCAAAACCTCAGACTACAAGAAACGGCTTTACCGTCTTACTCATAATCCCTGCTGCGGCTCAAAACCACATGGAAGTTTCTCGGAGGAATTATCGTGGAATATCGCGGGAAAAGCCTTACTGGAACCCTTACATGTGTTAGATTGAGTCCCTGAACTTCGATATACAGCTATTGGCTACGGGCAAAATACGATTCATACATGTACATACAAGTACATTTCGAGTAACGTACATGCATGTATTTACATAACACCTCCACCTTTTTCTCTTTATCTTTGCTCCTCGGAGACGGGGGGAAAACAGCACTCAATTGAGTAATTTTTTTGTCCCTTTTTCTCCATCAAGCAATTATTCCCGTAACTTGAGAAATCCCTGTAGCTAGGGTTCAATGGTGCAACATGTCTTAAACTATGTTATACGAAGTAATACGGGTGAGGCTCCGTTAACTGAGACAACCGACTCATTTCTCCAAGCTTACAGGACCCTGTCCCTGTTCCCCGTACTATCTCTCTCTTTCTCTGTCTGTGTGTGTGTGTGTGTGTGTGTGTGTACATGCGTCTCACACCTCGTAACCCTTTTGTCACGTCAACTTTTTTTTTCGCCACACACACACACATACACACATACCTACGATTACCCCCCTTGTTCGCGAAAATACAACAGCTCCCAACCCAGTCAGTCAATGTAGGTGAGTAATGCGTTTGCATGCATACAGAGAGTTTTAACGTTACGCGCGTAACTCTCTCTCTCTCCCCCACGTATGCCTGCAAAATATGAATGTATGTATGTATATGCACGCAAGTATCACATCTTTCCCGTATCGCGTCATTTTTCTTTTCGCCTTCTCTCTCCACTCAAACCTACCTACCCAGCCACATCTGGCGTCATCAGCAGCCAGGGTGCAACGTCAGATCAACAAGCCCTTTCCCTCCCCCTCCAACCAGGGTCGTGTGACAGCGGTAAAAGCGGTAAAAGCCGAAATCTCCAACCTAGTATTATACTTTTTTCTTACTCGTTGACATCATACGGAGGGGGAGGGGGGGGGGACAGCAGTGGGGTATCAAGGGGAGTGTGGCGGTGGGGAAAGAGAAACAGCTTACGTGCATGAAGGGAGGGAATCGTATGATTTTTTTTCTTGGGGTCCACGGCACTTATGCGGATGAGAGAAAGTGCGGGGAAAGAGAGGGTTATACATGGGACGAAGGGAGGGATACGAGAGGGGGAAGGGAGGCTGAGGTAGGGTTTCCGCGGCAGTTGGAAACGTGTGTCTGTGTGGGTGCAGGTAAGGAGGTGGTGTGGCATGGAGGGTAAAGGTAAGTAGATTAGTGGGTAAGTAGGGGGTTGTTGTGTGTGTCGGTAGGGGGAGAGGTTTGGCCAGTGTGTTATGTGGAGTATGGATGTGGGTTGAGGGTCTTCCTGGACAAGTGATAGAGGAAGGGGGTTTGAGAACTAGGATAGGGAAAAAAGGGTATGAAATGCAGTACGATGGATGGGTACAAGGAAGAGGACGAAGAAAGGGGGCGTGGTAGGGAAGAGGCGAGTACGAGAAGGAAAAGAGGGTTTGGAAGAGGAATGCAGGTTCGGCAAGGGGGCGAAGAGTTTGTATTGAGAGAGATGGCTGAGAGAAGCTGAGTTGTTTATTTTGTGACAAAGTGCTGGGGATGTGCTATTTGAGTAGACGACACATCTTCACACTCTTCTCAATCCATACAGAAAGTGTTCTCGTTATCTGTTTAATCTACTTTCATCTCAAGACAAAACATTCGCTCCTGTACAAAAGCCTCCTCACAGACACGCAAGACGTACAGACAAGATCTACTGTTCCTTGCTGAAGGACAACATCGTGGGTTCAACAGGCATGCGCCTGTCTCTCTTCCTTCTTCCCTCTGTCTAAGACAGGAAGCAGATAAGTCCTAGGAGCGAACACGCGGGTACACGAGTATCGGCACATGGATCAAGACGTGGACTGCGTATTGGATAAGAGGCAAGGACATCTAAGAATAGTCCTCGTCGTATGACCCTCCCTCATGATCATCCATCAAAGACGCAAATATCAAGTCAAGAAAAACTATCGATAGCCAAACTACAGATTGTTATCCGCCTTGAACTTATCCCACGCCTCGTTCAGCGTCGCAAAGACGGCCGCGCTAATCATCTTCTGCTCCGTGGTTGCGTCTTGAGAGATCTGAAGTAGAGAGTTCTTGTCAGTAACGCCCAATTATCTTGTAAACAAGAGACTTACCTTGTCAGGATGCACCTTAGCAATTGCCTTCATGTAGACAATCTTGACCTTGTTCGGCATGACCAAATCCCCCATGTTGACCTTCTTCCATCCTGCGTCCTCCCAGAGCACCTTGTCGAGACTACCCAGCAACGCACGCAGGTTGTCCGACTTTGTGCCTTTCCAAGCGATGAGCTTGGCGTCGACTTGGTCGGTAAGGGCAAACTTCTCGTCGTCGGCGCGTTCAGCAGCGGCGTTGGCGGCTTTCATGCGCTTGACGGCTTCCGAGTCGGCTACAGGACGGCCGCCTAGATCAGCCATGGCAGATTGTTTAGGAGCAGCGGGCTTGCGAGCTGGAGGTGGGCGCTTTGCAGCTGCGGGCGCATTGCCTGCACCGCCGGCGGCCTTCTCACACCGATTGCGGCCTGCAATAGCAATGGCGCCACCGACGCCGTTTTGAACTGCTTCTTTCCATACACCATGTGCTTCTGACCATTTCTCCATGCTCTCAAGAGCCTCTGCTTTGCGCATGAGTGCTTTGCCGTAGAATTCCTTCATGTCCTTTTCGCCTTCAACACCGCCGGTGGCAATCTTCTCGCCCTCGCCTTTGGAGACTCCAATGATAGCTAGTGCAGCGTCTGCATCTGCAATGGCAGCTTTTGGATCACCGACCTTGATGTTGGTGATTGCGCGGTTGCAGAGGACAACAATGGTCACAGGATGCGATTGCGGAAGAGGACTGAGTGCAGAAGAGTAGGCATCATGGGCAGCCGAATAGTCTCCACGCTTGAAGGCTTCTGATCCTTTCTGCCGGGCGGCCGAAGACGTACTGAGGGCTGAGGAAGATACCGGAGGAATCTGTCGTGGAGGAGCTTTGGGCCTTGGTGGGCTTGGTGCGCGTGCTGGGGTTGGCGCTTTTGGCTTCGAGGCTGTTTGAAGAAAGGGGTTCTTAGACTGAGGCGATACTGGTTGCCGCGGGGCCTGTTTTGGCGCCACAGGCTCTGGAGAGAAGAGATCTACTTGTTGCTCTGGCTGGGGGGTGGCCTTTTTCCGACGGGCTGGACTGACATAGGCTTGAGAGCCTTGTTCTTCTACGTCTTGACGGGTGAGTCGGGTGGCTGGTCGCTTGTCCAACGCTGGCTGCTGTCTTTGAGATGATTGAGATGGCATGCGATCAGAGTGGCCGCTTCGGCTACCCTCCTGCTCTCTCCTCTGTCGGACTGGCAACGGCTCAGCCTGTTGGCGCATCTCCGTCCGAGAGGGCTTAGAGGGTCGACCACCGGCTTCCAGCATCATGGCCTCATCCGTAGTGGTTTGGTTGGATTGCTGCCTGCCAGAGCGAGAAGTGGCCTCTGCTGCTTGGGCATCTCGCATCCATTTGGGCATGTTAGGATCGCCCTCATTTTGAAAGTCGGCCACGGCCTTTTGGACTTGCTTCCGGCCCGTCTTCCAGAGAGAGTTTGCAGACTTGAGCAGGTTGTTGCCAATCTCAGAGGCCATCTGCGTCATGTCCTTGTCTTGGCCATCTGGCCTACGTGAGCCAGATCGACTTCGTGCACCTTCGTCTTGCATCCACGCTGGCCTGGATCCACCTGCACGAGGTTCTCTTGACGATTCTCGCCCGTTTTGCCTGCTGGTTGCTCGCCGCGGGCGGTCCTCGAAATCTTCCTGTTCGTGACGTGATCGGTCGCGGCTCTGCGATTGTGTCTTCTGCTTCGCCTCGGCATGTGCCTGGTTCAGCAGCCAGCCTACTGCAGCCTGCACGTCCAAGCCGGAGTCCGTTGTGGCCAATGCAATGGCGGACTTTTCAGCAGGGAACCCCATATCCACCAGCTCAGCGACAGCTTTATCGTGCGCGTTCTGGGGGCTTGAAGAACGTCGGCTAGTGTCCGGAGATGCTTCATTGACCGCTGGCTTGGACTCCTCCTTTTGCTGAAACTCCGAGACGGGCTTACCCAGCAAGCCTAGTATGTCGTCATCGGCATCGTTTGTCGGAGGCGGTGGTGCAGGCGAGGCCGACTTTTGCGCCATCTGCTTGAGACCAAAGACATCGTCATCGTCGTCCATGAGCGCGTTGCTTGCCGAAGAGGGCTGCGGGAGGGGTGTGTGGCCTCGAGACACATTTGCAGGCGTACTCCGACCGCTGTTTTGCGAAGGGACAGGGAAATGGCTTGAGCGGTCGACGGGGGCTGCAGAGTTGAAGGCTGCTAGCAGGTCGGCCTCATCGTGAGAAGATGGCTCAGGACGCCTTATGCTGGTGTCTAAGCCTGCGAATGGCTTGTTGATGGTCTGTGACAGACGTTGGTTGGTGAATGGGTTGTTTGAGGCTCGAGGGGCAGCAATTGCGGCGGCCGGCTCTGGGGTGCTCTTTCCACTTCCCAGCGTATCCCAATGCTTCGAGTCGGCGCTGCCAAAGGTAGTATCCCATTGCTTCCGCTTTTCTGCCTCCAAGCGTGCCTTTTCCTCTTGTATCTGCCGCTGTCGCTGTTGCAGCGAGAGGTTGCTGGTCGAGTCTTTTGGTTTGGTCGAGGACACGAGACTGGCGAAGCTATCGTTGGCCGGGGTTGCTGGTTTCGAGGGCGCTTTGAGGGGCTGGCTGCCGCTGAGGCTTGCACCTAGGCCGGAAGGCTGCGCAGAAAGGGCAGAGAGGGGGGTGGACCGGCCGGAGAGCTGAGGCGTGGGGCTTTGGCGGAAGGGTGGGAAGGCCGCGGGGGAATTGCTAGCTGGCTTTTTGGCGGGCTGGGACCAGTCAAGACCAGCCAAGTCATCCATGGTGATTGTATTATCGGAGATGTGTTAGGTAGTGTGCAAGCTAAACTTCATATCATGATTGCGGGCTGGGTGCGTGACACGTCCAGGCTGGATTGCAGGTCGGGCGCGCTTGTTCGCTTCGCGCGCCACAGGTACAGCCGCATCACGTGCCACATGCAGGGTCCGCGGCAGTGTCGCGACGACGTTTGCGGTGAACGGCAAAAAGCAACTACTTGTCGTGCGAGCACGGCTTGACTTGGACATGTTTGAGCATCGATTGCAGGCGAAGCACGCAGCTCGATGTGGCAAGGCAGAGTTACCTTTGTGTGCGACGTGAAACGGGCCAGAGTGCATTGTTGCGCGCGTGCGCGGCTGACCTACCGGAGGGGATGTGCTGCCATTTTGGGCAAGAGGGCAGAAGGAGGCGGCGAGCCAGTGGGCGTCAAAAGACGTTGGGTGTCAGGGAACTTATGTCAAGGCATGGTCAATGTCGTGCAGACGGAGCTGGAGTCAGCATGGCATGACCTTGCAGATGCATTGGCGCGAGCAGTGCAAGGCATCGGGGTCGGGGGCAAGCAGCAGGAGGAGCGTCGACCAGTGGCCAGTCGGAGGGTCGTGGAGACGGCAGACTTTGTGGCTGTCAGGTTAAGATTTGGTCAGTGTTGGGCTGCGTTGCGCCGCGACCGCGGAGATGGAGACCGTAGGCAGGTCGTGGGGCGGGCGGAAGACCCGACTGCGAGGCCCCTGAGCAGGATGGTTGGCCGGGCGTGGTTATGGGGATGTGTAGGCAGCACTGTGATTGCTTGACTGATTGCTTGACTGATTGATTCGGCTCGGAGGTTAGGTTGGGATGGGCCTGACTCGGGCCGAAAGAAAGCGAGGCCATTAGTCAGTGACGGCACAGGAACCGGCCCCGCGTGCTGCTAAGCGAGGGCTAGCAGGACGCAGAATCAAGCAGGCGAGGACGACGACAGCAGCAACAAAGACAACGACGTACGCCCTGGGCAGGGGCGGGCAGTGGTGGGCTGCCCGGGCAGTGGTGCATGTATACTGGCGCTGCAGCGGGCGCATGTGCCGTGTGCGGTGCGCAGGCTGATGACGGCAGCGAGGGCGCGCGGGTGATGAGGCACAGGCACAGGCACAGGCAGTGACGCTCAGATAGGTTTGCGGATTTGCCGAGCCGCAACCCGCGGCCACGGTATCAGAGTCGTGCCGCCCGCGTCTCCCCGATGGAGGGAGGGATGCTGAGTCGTGGGCGCAGGCCCAAAGGGGCGCGCGGCCGAGGGCAGGCATTGGGAACAGAGGGCTTGACCGCAAGCAGCAGCACGCCATTCGGCGGTACTGCGACTGGGGGTGCTCCCTGCAACGAACGATACATGGGCCAGGCACGCGTTCGTGCCTATGCTGCGAAGAGAGCAAATGGCGTGCGCCCACTTTCCGGCGCAGCGACGCAGCCGAGACCCTGCAGCCCGCCCCGGCCAGCGGCGTTTCACCATTGGCTGGCTGCGGCCGAGGCCTGAGTGCGCGCGAGTGCTGTCTACCCAGCGTCTAGTCTGCGTAGTC
>PELC01000187.1:0-27504 GCA_005212705.1 Curvularia lunata
ATCCATGTCAATGTACATACAGATGACCTCATGGCTTGGACACACAAAGAGAGACAGAAAGACATAAAGAAGAATGAAAAAAAAAACAAGCCATTTCATCAGCCGTTACCTCGTAGTTTACCATTTAAAAAAAGAAGCCCTCTCTCACCTCTTCTTAATCACGACTTTGGAAAAAAAAAGAGCAGCCGACGAAACTGTCTATCGTCCCATGCGAATCACACCCGCATGCACCAGCTTCTGGATCTTGGATCGAATCTCCGGGTTCTTCAGGTGCTCCTGCAGCGCCGCAGGGTCTTCCTTGGCCTGTTGCAGGATGGCTTGCATGATCGGATCTTGCAGGATGCCGACAATCTAAGTTGATTTGTTAGTCAACCAGTTTCAAAACACCTCAGCTTCACGCCCAAAACTCACCTCTGGGTCGCGCTGGATACGCTCCATCGTCTCCTGCTCCGTCTCGCCCTCGCGCGCAGCATACTGTGCTTGCAGCGCCTTTGTTTCTTGCTGCTGGATCTCGCGCGTGTGCTTGCCCTCCTTGTCGTGCTCCATGGCTTCTGTGCACACGTTGACGCACTTGCTGTACTCGCGCATGGTAAAGTATGCCTGGGCCTTGCGCAGGTACGCTCGGATGAAGTCGGGGTCGCGCTTGATGGCCTCGTCGCAATCCTGGATCGCAGACGGGAACTCGAGCAGCTTGATGAAGCAGGCGGCACGGTTCGAGTATCCTCTTGGGTCGTCGGGCGCCCGCTTGATCATCTCAGTGTAGGCTTCAACCGCACCGGGCCAATCCGACTCCTTGAACTTGGCGTTGCCGAGCTCACGCGCCTTTTCAGCCTCCTCCGGGTTGATGTACGCCTCCTTCTCTGCCTTGATCTTGGCCTTTTCCGCCGCACGCAGCTTGGCGAGCACTTCGGGTGTGCGGTGCTCAGTCTGCGCCTTTTGGTAGTACAGGATAGCGTTGCTGAGATCCCCCTTCTTCTCGTAAGCAGTACCAATACGTGCAAATGCTCTGTTCGCTGTTAGTGAATTGTTACACAACCTCTCTTCTACAAGCACTTACTTTGCGATAATCTTAAAGTCTGCGAGGATTTCACGACCATACTCGACAGCCTCCTGGCAGGCCTTGATACAGCTGTCATAGTCGCCCTTTTCGAAATAGGCTGCGCCCAGATTGGTCTTGTAGGTGATGTCCTTGTGGGTTTCCCATGCCTTGTTGTAGTTCTCAATCGCCTCATCGAATTGTCGCTTCTTGTAGAATTCGGTACCCTTCTTCTTGAACTCGTCGGCCTCAGCCTTGGCCTGCTTAGCGGCCTTCTCCTCTTCCGTCTCCTCGACTGGTTCTGGCTCAGGCTCGGGTTCAGGCTCCTTCTTTGGCTGCTCAGGTGCTGGGCGCGCATCCGGCATCTCGACGTCTTCCTCTACCTTTGAGCTTGCACCGCCTGCGCCTCCGGCCTCCGGTGGCTGGCCAAAGGACATGTCGATGCCTAGTAGTACGCTCATGACCTGGAGGAAGCGAGGGTCTTGCATGAATTGGCCTGCCATGTTTGGGTTCTTTTGCAGTTGCTGGAGCTTGCCCATGAACTCTGGATCCGCGAGCAGAGCCGAAGTCTTGGGGTTGGATGCGAGCTTGGAGATCATGTTTGGGTCGTTGAACATTCCACCGAGGCCTGCGCCGTCAGCATTGGCTTCGGATTCGATTGCGCGCTTGACAGCCTCCAGGCCGGACTTGGCTTGAGCGTTGTTTGGGTCGAGCTTGAGTGCCTGGTCGAATGCGTCTGATGCTCCCACTGTAAAATGTCAGCATTGAATCTTTCATAGCGCATGCTGCACATACCTAGATCACCCTCGCCGTGTAGCGCCGTTCCCTTGCGCCCCCAGCCCTTTGACCAGTCGGGCTTGATCTCGGTAACCTTGTTGGCATCTTCCAGAGCCTTTTTCCAGTCTTTCAAAGATGCGTATGCGCCCGATCGGTTCGAGTAGAGGACGTGGTTTGTAGGGTCGAGCTCGATGGCTTGTGAGAACTTCTCGCTATAGTCTGTTGGTACATGTTTGGCTACGTCGTGTTTGCGGGGAACTTACATGGACTCTGCGAACTTCTTCTCGGCGAAGAGCTTGTTGCCCTCAGCTTTCAGTGCGTCCGCCATGTTGGTAATGTCAAATCAGGCTATTCCCTCACAAAAAAATGCGGATGTCGTCTTGTCACGCAGGCGCCAGAGGGACCAGCTGTGAATTATTGTAGTTTGATGTGTAGCTAGAATGTTCGATTGCGGAGCTGGGAAAGGCGTCCGTGCATCTCGAGGGCTCAAGGGCGGCCGTCATAACACCCCACCATTCAGCCTGACGTGACATCTCTTCAGCCTGTGAGTGATCCCAACCTCTCTCAGCCCTTTATGCACGTTTGCATCGCGTTTGCCCTCTCCCTGGTGGGATCCATTATTTAGTAGAGAAATCATGGCGGGTTATTCGAGCGAAGTCTTGGAACTTGTTCGTGCGATGGTTTGCCTATACGGATTTCACTGTATTTAAATCTGCACTACCTAGGAACCAGGCGCCGATTTCTTCCATTTCTTGAACGGCAGCGTCTAATTTATCGGCGTTGAGATATTATCAGCTGTGACTAACATGATGAGCAAAGACTATATTTAATCCTATCATCGACCGGCACTGAAATCACTTCAAAACTCTGACACAAACCTGCCATGGCCGAGGTTGTACGACAAGCAATATGGGACTCGCAGCTTATTCTGAGCGGGCCTTGTGACAAGATCATGGTTCAGAATTTGCAAGTGGTGGTCAACGCGGGCAGAGATGTCTGGGGTCGGGAGAAAAAGCAGCGGGCCCTGGTCAGCGTCACTCTCAGTCTGGAGAAGCCATTCGCGTCAGCTTCTTCAACAGACTCTGTCGACGATAGTACTGTCCACTATGGCACTCTCAGCAAAGCGATCCAAGCCCGTTTCAGCGACGATAGCATGGCGTGGTCATCCACGGCTGCACTCTCAGCGGCCGTCTCGCAGTGTATACGCGACGTTGCTGGGTCGACTGAGATACGTGCTATTGAGACGAACGTGTGCTATCCCAAAGGCAGCATGCTGGGCGAGGGGGCAGGTCACATGACTTCGTGTCTTGAAAAGACGGGAACACAGTCCAGCGTACTGTATCTGCGCAACATTCGCGTTCCTTGCTTGATTGGTGTCAATGCGAACGAACGGCTGCAGAAGCAACCCGTGGACGTCAGTATCTGGGTAGATGGGATTGCTGACTCCCGCGTCGACGAGTACCCGCAATTGGAGAGGCTGCTGGTTGAGGTGGGTAAGCTTTTTGGAGCATGGGACACTAGCTGACGTGCGGCAGCTGATCTCAGGGTCTTCGTTCCAGACGATCGAGAGCCTACTGGCATGGGCCATCGAGGAGCTCCGCCAGAAGTTCTTCACGCAAGAGGCGGACCGGGGGGCATGGATCAAGCTGCGAGTCGGCAAGCCCCACGCGGTGCCTTTTGCAGACGCGCCTGCTGTGGAGATTACGCGGGCTGTGCGATTGGATTAGAGAGCACAGCTGGACAGAATTCAATGGACTGCGACAGCCCTGGCGAACCAGAGCATGGCTGTGACGGGGGATATGGCTGCAGGTTCTCTGCGAGGCAAGCCACACCAAGAGAGTAAAGTATGCGTTCCTGAATCGAGAAGGCTGTAGTGTATGGATAGGGTCCGCTAGTGGCCGCGGCAGCGATTCCGTATCCACCTCATTATCTAGTTCCCTGCCTCGCGCGGTATCGTATCTTGTGGTACCTGTAGGTGGTTCTCAGCTCGGGCGCAGTGCCGAGTGCCAGTACGTTTGTTCTCATAAAGCTTAACACCACGAGGGGTGTCTGCTAGTAGGGCGGTGGTAGTCGTTGATGCCAACTTGTGTCTAGCCAGGGCATGGCTGCTGGAAGCACAGCTACAGGACCTTAGAGCAGATCCCCCACGTGGTCTAAGCGATAGCTGAGCGTGGGAGGCCATCGACATTCTTGCGCCACCTAGCTGAGCCGGCACCACCATGGCTGGGCGGGCAGCGCAGGCATTGACGGCGACGAGAAGATTTTTCCCCAACCCCAGAGCGAGTCCCGCGCGGATTTGTGGCTCGATAGCGGGCGTTTGCCACAGGCAAAAAATAGGACGCTGGGGAAGATTGTTGGGGCGCAATGGGAAAGGCGGTCGCAGAGGATACGTCAGGTTGAGTGCATGGGCCCCTGCTAGCCCGGCGGCCAGATGCGGGGCTTTTCGCTTTCTCGCCATAGCTTCTACGGAATTTATTCAACAATTGTGCATCAATGGCTTGTCCAGATAGCCAGCCGTCGAGCCTATCCCACTGCGGCTACGCAGATGGAAAAGACGGCAGGACGGCCATGGAGACGGTGGCAAGACGGGCGCTGGACGCGACAAAACACCGCAATGGCGTGGCATGCCATGTATACGCAGTGCATGGCGGGACGTCGGTGAAGGGGCGCCGGGGTGGGGACATGTGTCTATGTACGGACAGCAACGCATGTATGTAGGCCGCAAAACAAACAATGAATCGCAGCTGGAACACGCCCAATTGATGGCAATGCTTGTACACACGAGGCCTGGCACGCCGGACATGTGGGCAGGACCCATTGGCGGCGTCGCCGTGGGCATGCAGAGATGCTACGCTCCAAACTGCCCTTCTTGTCAGCGAGCGGCAATAGCGAGCAGACTGCAGGTATAAAAAACACGCCGCGCCCTCACCGTCTCTTCTCTCGCCCTCCTGTTTTGCTGTTTCCAGGCCAAAGCTCCTTCTCGACTTGCCTGCCCCACGACCAGCGCCAAGCTCGAGCCATTGTTTGCCTATAAGGACTCCACCTCCCCAGCTCCAACTGTCCTCGACAACCCCTTTCTTGCTTTCACTCAGTTACTCGACCACAATGGCCTCTCGCGCGATTCCCGCCCACCTCAAGCCCTCCGCTGCCGAGGGCGAGGGCTTCTCCTCCCAGCGCCATCACGGCAAGTCACAGTCCCACGTGGTAAGTACGCGTCTGCTGTCTCCCATCCACCTCCCGTTTGCCTTGTTCTTTTGGCATGTTTCTTCCCCTGTTTTCTGTCCAGTTCCTCCATTGCCATCTTTCCATGACTTCACCGCCTCTCGTCCTGCATCAGCCCGCACCTTCATGCAAACCAGACGGGCAATCCGTCTTCGCCGGGTTTGCAGCACCTGGTGCAAGGATGAGAGCCGACTGGCGGCTTTCCCCCCCTTAAAGCTGTCAGATGATGCCACCGAGCCCGCAATGGCAGCTTTCTGAGGCCATCTGCCCCGCTCCGCCTGCGTCTACGCTCAACAGCCTCACTACGGTTGCCCTACAACAACATCAGTGACCATCTCAGCACGCAATCTCTCAGTCTGTGCCATGCCAATGACAATAGCTAACCGTCATCTGCTATTAGGCCTTCGAGAACACATCGACCAATGTCGCCGCCTCGCAAATGCGCAATGCCCTCAACAAGCTCGCCGATACCGTCACCGACCCCGCCGAGAAGAAGGTCAGTCCACATTGCTCCATACTCCTGCTCGATTTCCTCCGCCTGCGGCCCGCATCCCAAGACACAATTGGCCGGGTTTTCTGTCCCGGTCATTGCTACGACACTCGGCCGCGGGCGTGGAAAAGGCAACCCCACGTCATAGGAACGTAACATACTGACTAATGGACATAGTACTTCGAGACGGAGATGGACAACTTCTTCGCCCTGTTCCGCCGGTACCTCAATGACAAGGCTAAGGGCACCGCCATTGACTGGAACCGCATCGCTCCCCCCAAGGCCGAGCAGGTCGTCAACTACGACGACCTGGCCAACACCGAGGGTGTCGAGTACCTGAACAAGCTGGCCGTTGTCAAGCTCAACGGTGGTCTCGGTACCTCCATGGGTTGCGTTGGCCCCAAGTCCGTCATTGAGGTCCGTGACGGCATGTCCTTCCTCGACCTGTCTGTCCGCCAGATCGAGTACCTCAACCGCACATACGATGTCAACGTCCCCTTTGTGCTCATGAACTCGTTCAACACCGACACCGACACTGCCAGCATCATCAAGAAGTACGAGGGCCACAACATTGACATTCTCACATTCAACCAGTCGAGGTACCCCCGTATCCTCAAGGACTCGCTTCTGCCCGCCCCCAAGGAGTTCAACTCCGACATCTCCAACTGGTACCCTCCAGGCCACGGTGACGTTTTCGAGTCTTTGTACAACACTGGCATGATTGACAAGCTCATGGAGCGTGGCATCGAGTACATCTTCCTTTCCAACGCTGACAACCTGGGCGCCGTTGTCGACCTCCGCATCCTCCAGCACATGGTCGACTCCAAGGCCGAGTACATCATGGAGCTGACCGACAAGACCAAGGCTGACGTCAAGGGTGGTACCATCATTGACTACGAGGGCTCGGTCCGTCTGCTTGAAATCGCCCAGGTTCCCAAGGAGCACGTCAACGAGTTCAAGTCGATCAAGAAGTTCAAGTACTTCAACACCAACAACATCTGGATGAACCTGGCTGCCATCAAGCGCGTCGTCGAGGCCAACGAGCTTGCCATGGAGATTATCCCCAACGGCAAGTCGATCCCCGCTGACAAGAAGGGCGAGGCCGACATCTCTGTCCTCCAGCTCGAGACGGCTGTCGGTGCCGCCATCAAGCACTTCAAGAACGCACACGGTGTCAACGTTCCCAGGAGAAGGTTCTTGCCCGTCAAGACGTGCTCTGACCTCATGCTTGTCAAGTCTGATCTCTACACACTCCAGCACGGCCAGCTGGTCATTGACCCCAACCGCTTCGGCCCTGCGCCTCTGATCAAGCTCGGCAGCGACTTCAAGAAGGTGTCGAGCTTCCAGGCGCGCATTCCCTCCATCCCCAAGATTGTCGAGCTGGACCATCTCACCATCACGGGTCCCGTCAACCTGGGCCGTGGTGTCACCCTCAAGGGCACCGTCATTATTGTGGCCACCGAGGGTTCCACCATCGACATTCCCCCAGGTTCCATCCTGGAGAACGTGGTTGTGCAGGGTTCGCTCAGGCTGCTTGAGCACTAGAGCACATGTTCCGTGTTTTGTTTACAGTTTCCAATAGATTTTTGAGGAAAGGGAGTCTCTCTTTTGGTAGCGAGGGACGGCAATGCATTTCCATATCCCCAGGTAGACGGGATAGGTATGGGTTAATCGGGGGCGTAATAGCCACAGCCCGCCAATGAATCACGCATCATGATAGACAAAATGCATATTGGCGAGTAGAAAAATTAAATAATCGTCTTCAAGCTTGACCTTCCTTTTCTTCGTTCCTGTTGCTACGCGTGCGGTCCGGGATGCAGGAAAATGTCGGCCTGGGCATGCAGCGGTTGAGGCCCGAGGGTGCCTGATTGCTACCTCACATTATCTCAGGCCACGCTACGGCTCAGCCTTGCGGCCTTACTCGTCCCAGTGATGTCAGCATTGTCACCAGCCACGCGAACGTGCCGCGAGCCCAACCATCCCACCTTGTCAGTGGTTCTGGTGCGGTGCAGAGGCGCAGCCGCCCAGTCATTTGGCCGTCACCGCGCGAGGATGCCTGCTGATAGCTGCCACACTTTTCTTCTGATTATAAGCAGCAGCAGTAGCTCCCGGCACGCCGCGCGACGTCGTTCGATAACTACTGCGTTGCACGGCAGCGGGGTTCACCGCATCGCCCGCCTCACCTTGCGACACCAACGTCAGCTCCGAACATTGAGCCGAGGCCTTGTTACATATGCTTGAAATCATTCATAGCCGCCATTTTCACTCGTCTCCAGCATGGCCGCAGCATCAGCAGAACAGGAAGAGCACGCCGCCAACACTGCAAACGCCGACGCGGCGCATCGCGAAGCATACGACTACTGGGGCTACCTATTCCAGGAAGATAAATGTGGGACTCCCAAACTGGATCGCCTGCTCAAGGGCATCGCCCAACTCATTGTGAGTACTACTAGGCCGCTCCCTCCCGCTCGACGCGTACTGATGCATGTTGCTGCAGAGCACGCAGTTTGAACCCAGCGACTCGCCGGATCTGACCCCGTCGCAAATCGCAGCTTGGTACCGCAGCGTGGGCGGCGACTACGATATCCTGTTCACGGACACACCAGCGTCGTCGATAGCATTCATATACCGTTCGCTGGGCGCATACCACAGTCTCCAGCCCTCGCCAGACGACGATGGCTATTCGAGCCCGACGATCCCAGCACTGAAGAAACAGGGATTTGTCACATGGCAGACGATTCAGCTGTTGCTGGGGCCAGAAGAGCATGTGCCCTTTCTGCAGCGCGCAGTGGAACTGTACGACATTCACGACCCGGAGACGGGCGCCATCTTTCCCAAAATCCTGCCCAAGGAATGTTTCCCCGACAAGCCAGATGATGCCATGGAGGCGTGGTATCACAATGTCGCCGCCCGGCTTAAGAAAGAGGCGGAAGAGGAAGCCAACGAAGCCAGCACCGACGAGCCAAGACTGCGCTCTTCCACCGAGTACGAGCCTTCTTCGGCTGACGAAAAGCATGGCGCATTCAGATATTTTGAAGATCCACTGTATCGCAACGAGAGGCCGCGACCTACTTTTATGCGCCACGTCATGAAGCAGTCGACCCGGCCTGTGGACGATCGGGATCGGGCAGTCACGTCGCGGGTCAGGCACATGCTGAACCCGCTGAACCCATTTGCTAGCAGGAAGAAGACGATGCCAGGTCGGTATGAGAGCGACAGTTATTCAGACGAGGACGCGACACCTGTGGCGTCGGTACCCCAAGCAGCACCCAGATATACTACTGCACACAGGCGCCCCCAGCCGCCACGCCGCCCATCTTCAGTATCGACGACCGACTCGGAATCCGATTCTGACCCGGATCGGTCGCCTCGGCGTCGTACCCCGGCACTCCACACCCGCAGATCTCACGATGCGCCGACTACACAGCAGGACTACTTCCCCACTTACCACGAGGCACGTCGATACTCGAACCAGTACGATAGCGTGCGAGTAGACGGACGGAGCTCAACAGCAACGTCGCCTCAGCCCGTGTACCGGCCGACGACATCACCGCTGTTTGCGACACAGGTAGCTCACGCTCAACAGGAAGCGCGGAAGCAATATGACCGGCGACCTACCATGCCTCCGCGTACGAGCTACCGACCTGTGCCTGCGCCACACAGCGGGGTGCGGTGGGGGTCTCCCACATTGCACCCTGCAACTGCAGCCCGAGAGGGCGACCCTTCTTATGTGCGTGAGCGAGAACAGCACTACCGTGAACGAGAAGGATATGACGGTGGGGTTGGCAGCAGTGGGCGGTCACATCGACGGCACTCTACCGATGTCGAGTACCCCCGCGAGCGAGAGCGAGACAGTGCGCGCACACGAAGTCACGATAGGGCAAAGGACGAGTGGGATGATCGCGACTATGTGCGGTCAAGAAACAGCAGTCGAGACCGGGACAGGGACAGGGACAGGGACAGGGACAGGGACAGAGGCAGAGACCGAGACAGACACCGGGATCCGAGGATGCACAGGTATGTGTCCGGGGTGCAAGATGGAGTGTCTGGGCGGAAGTTTCCTGTTGCTAGTGGATCCGCTTACTAAATGGACGTGCAGTGTCCGAGGCCAGATTGTAAGGCTGCTGAAGGAGATCTGAGGTAATGGCAATGCAAGGCCGGGTAGATTTGAGATATGGCGGCGAGCCGGGCGATGTGGGCGGCCTAGGGGTATACTAGCAGACTAGCCGCGGGGTCCAGGCGAATGTGTGGCTCAGGTATACTCAGCTCGACGCGCGATCGTTGACGACGGGGGGTTTGTCGTCGAGGCGGTCTGCAAGTGCCTCTGTAGTGCACACATGTACAGGGAACAGGAGGTGGGTACTGGACTAGCACACAGGAGCGGGAGTTGCGCCATCAGCAATGGTTGCTTGCTTGTTGTAGACAGAAGAAACGAGAGATGCACGGCGTATGCAGTGGAAGCAGGAGGGGCTGGGCTTGTCCCGCCAATGACGTTAGTCGGTGGACCCTCGCCGGGCGCCCATACATGGCCCAACACAGACAGATTTTTTCATACCCAAGAGACTGGGCGTTGATGTTTGCAAGTACGTGAGGAGGTGGCAGGACGCGCAGACTTGGTTGCGAAGACAGCGTGTGTTGCGTGTGCTGTGTTGCGGCGTGGATGGCATCGGAGGTGCGGAAGTGTGGCGCAGGCTGGGGCTGTGGCTGCACGTGATTGGCTGGCGGCGGACCCTGGTCGCTTGTGAACGCGATGTGCGCGCGGCAGTGGCATTAGCTTGATAGCGTCATAGCAAGCCGATTGGGGACTGCGCGACGCCCATCCCGTGCCTTGCCAGCCTGTGTATCTACCGCGGGCCATTGTGAAGGCGGAAGCCAGGGCAGCCCAGGCCTGGCAATATCGCGTTTGCCCGAGCCCGCTCTGGTTGACAGCAATCGAGGCATCGAGCGGCCATCGCAATGACGCTGTTTATCCAATGTGGCCGTGCACATGCCAGGAGCTCTTGCCCTGCTCGACAGGACCAGGCAAGCACGTCCGGATCGCCATGACCGGAAGGCAGTCCAGTGCAAACAGTACACGCCTCCGTCTCTCCACCACGCTCCCTTTTCCCTGCGTGTCAAGAGGCCAGGTGTGCTTGCGCGTTCCTCTCCCCTCTCCGCACAACCTCCGCCAACACTAGCCGGCCCTTGTTTGTCGTTTCCTTGCCGTTATCCAGCCACCGCCGGCCAATAATCTCGGCGTGTATACTAGACTCCCGCCTAGTGCTCATCCACTGCAGTAAACCGCTGCAGCATCGCTAAGCCATAGCTGCCGTCGCCCGTGCCAAACCAAGCTAATCGGCCCAGCCAGCAGGTTTCCACCACCAACACCACTCCTTCGCAGTCCCTCCCTCGTTTCCTTCGTTTTCCCTTTGTCCACCCGCCCTTCCGACCTCTCAATTCCACTCGCCCATCCCCACGCTCCTCCTCTGCCTGCAGCTGCCCTACAGCGCCAGCGGGTTGCGGACCTCCGCTCCACATCGCCCAGCATGGCTACCCAAGCGCGAGAATCCGAATTGAAGCAGCAGGGCGTGCTCGATGCCGCAAAGGATCCCGGCAATTCCATCACACCAGAACAGGCAGAGCAATCCATTGTCAGAGAGGCCCAAGCAGCCGGCAGCGCCGCCTTCCATTTCGACCCCGATGCTACCCCCGAGCAGAAGAGAGCCCAGGCCAGAGCGCGCGTCCCCCAAGGCTTCCACCACGAGCACAAGGCCACTGCGCTAGTATCCGACGCCGACCCCTCTGGCCCGGCCGAGTACGACCTGCCCACGCCTTCCAAGGCTGGCGCTATACAGACACCAAACGGAGAAAAGGCCAATGGCCACGCGCCCGAACAACTCGACGAAGATGCCCGCTGGGAGCGAGTCGGATGGGCCCCGCGCTTCGGCATGCCAGGCTCTGAAATCAAGGACGACGACGAGCCATCTCTGATCGACCACCAGACATGGCTCGAGGGCAAGCTCGAGGATAAGTTTTTCGGCGACTGGTACCACAACACGGGCATCATCATCTTTGCCTGTCTCAGCTCGTGGGTCGTAGGCATTCTAGGCGGCGGATTGGGCTGGGTCATGATCTTCATGGCCGTCTGCGGAACCTACTACCGAACCTCGATCCGCCGCGTGCGTCGCAATGCGCGAGACGATCTCAATCGCGAGATGGCCAAGAACAAGCTCGAGACGGACAACGAGAGTCTCGAGTGGATCAACAGCTTTCTCGTCAAGTTCTGGCCCATCTATGCGCCCGTGTTGTGTGACACCATTGTCGGCACCGTAGACCAGGTCCTCTCTACTTCGACCCCGGCCTTTCTCGACAGCCTGAAGATGAAGACATTTATCCTGGGCACGAAGCCTCCGCGATTGGAGCACGTCAAGACGTACCCAAAGACCCAGGACGATATTGTACTCATGGACTGGAAGTTTAGCTTTACTCCCAACGACACGACTGATCTTACTGCAAGGCAGCTCAAGAACAAAATCAATCCCAAGGTTGTGCTCGAGATTCGCGTCGGCAAGGGCCTGGTCAGCAAGGGTCTCGATGTCATTGTCGAGGACATGGCCTGCTCCGGTCTCATGCGCCTCAAGTTCAAGCTGCAATTGCCTTTCCCCCATATTGAAAAGGTTGAAATGTCTTTCCTGGAGCGCCCAACTATTGACTACGTTTGCAAGCCCCTGGGTGGAGAGACATTTGGTTTCGACATCAACTTTATCCCCGGCCTCGAAAGCTTCATCATGGAACAGATCCATGCCAACCTGGGCCCCATGATGTACGACCCCAATGTTTTCCCCATTGAAATCGCAAAGATGCTGGCCGGCAACCCTGTCGATCAAGCTATTGGCGTTTTGCAAGTCCATTTCCACGGTGCTCAGGGCCTGAAGAATCCCGACAAGTTCTCTGGTACTCCCGACCCCTACGCTACTGTCTCTATCAACAACCGTAACGTACTTGGACGCACCAAGACAGTGCATGAGAACGCCAATCCGAAATGGAATGAGACGGTCAACATCATCGTCACTTCGCTCAAAGACTCGCTTACCATCAATATTTTTGATTACAACGACATTCGAAAGGACAAGGAACTCGGTACCGCTACTTTTGCTCTCGAACAGCTGGAGGAAAACCCCGACCACGAGAACCTGCAGCTCGAGGTCATGTCAGGAGGACGAGCACGCGGTCTTGTCTCGGCCGATGTTCGCTTCTTCCCGGTCTTGGGCGAAACCACGCTTGAAGATGGCACCAAGGAGCCACCTCCAGAGTCGCGCACTGGTATCTGCAAGTTCACGGTAGAACAGGCCAAGGATCTGGACGGCAGCAAGAGTATGATCGGCCAGCTTAGCCCGTATGCAGTTTTGCTCCTCAACGGACATGAAATCCAGAAGTCCCGTACCATGAAGCGAACCAACCAACCCATCTGGCCAGACGCCTCCAAGGAGCTGCTGATTACTGACCGTAAGAAGGCGAAGCTGGGTCTTGTCGTCAAGGACGATCGCGAACTCGGAACAGATCTAATTCTCGGCACCTATCAGATTACCATCGATGACATGCTCGAGCTTATGGCTAAGGGTCACGAATGGTACAACCTGGCTGGTACACAAAGCGGCCGCGTGAAGATGAAGCTCGATTGGAAGCCTGTCGCGCTCAAGGGAGCCGTTTCTTCGGGTGGCTACCTCACGCCCATTGGTGTCATGAGATTGCACTTCCAGAGCGGTCGTGACCTGCTCAATCTCGAAGCCCTTGGTAAATCTGACCCCTATGTTCGTGTCTTGCTCTCTGGTGTTGAAAAAGGCCGCACGGTGGTGTTCAAGAACAACCTCAACCCAGATTGGGATGAAGTCATCTATGTGCCTGTACACACTGTCCGCGAGAAGCTTACACTGGAAGTCATGGATGAGGAAAATCTCGGCAAGGACCGTGCGATGGGACACATTGAGCTGCTGGCGGGCGATTACATCAAGCAAGATGAGAACGGCGAATACCTTGAATACGAGCAAAAACAGCCTACCGCGGGAGCTTTGAGGATGGCTGGACACTCTCAAACTAGGGGTACACTCAACTATACTTGCTCCTTCTACCCAACCTACCCGACCTGGGATCCTGAGGAGGACGAAGAGGAAGAGGAGCACCCGAAGGCGGCAGCCAACGGCTCTGCTCGGGGTACGTCGGACGAACCCAAGGCTAACCACCAACGCGTCATGTCCAACTCTTCCATCGTAAGCAAGGCCGAAACCGTTGGCACCATCTCATCGCTCAAGTCCAGCGAGAAGGACATGATGAAGGAGCTTGAAAAGAACGAGTTACAGCAAGACGAAGGAGTGCCAGAGAAGAAGCGGATTGAGAAGTTGAAGCTTACTGCCGACGACTTGCAAAAGTATGGTATGTTGCGTCGCCAGTGTGAGAATATGGAGTTGAGTTGGTTGGGTTGGTTTTCTACAACCTGCAGCTTGATCTACCGTATTCTTGTGTGTTTTGATTGGATTTACTAACACCCTGTAGAATCTGGTCTGCTTGTGTTCAAGCTCATCGATGGCGAATTCGCCCGGACTGGCGGCCATGTCGATGTCATTATGGATGACATGGCATATGCAAGTTATTCCAGCACGAAGATTAGGTCCAACAAGATGACTTTCAACGACGTCGGTGACACGATGATTCGAGAACTGGACTTTTCCAGAATCACTCTCCGTATCATGGAGCACGAGGATAAAGATGGCGATGACCACGATGACGATGTCATTGCCAAGTTGACTGGTAACACCATTGATACGCTGCGGAAGGCCTTGGTAAGTAGATGGTGTTTGGTACAGAGACTTTCTCTAATCATACCCTAGAACACACCCACCCAGTTCATACTGAAAGACAAGCACGGGCGCGATAACAAGATTACCGTATTGCTCAAGTACATTCCTGTCAAGATGCGCCTGGATCCCAGCGAGTCATTTAACAACCAGGGTACCCTCCGAGTGGATGTGCTGGATGCAGCAGATCTGCCTGCTGCTGACCGCAATGGTTTCTCCGATCCTTACTGCAAGTTCGTACTCAATGACAAGGAGGTATACAAGACCAAGACACAGAAGAAAACGCTCCACCCTGCTTGGAACGAGTACTTCGAGGTACCAGTACGAAGCCGGACAGCAGCTGATTTCGTGGTCAACGTCTACGACTGGGACTTTGGCGACAAAGCCGACTTCCTTGGCAAAGCAGCCATCAATCTCGAAATTTTGGAGCCTTTCCAGCAACAAGAGGTTACACTTGCGCTAGATGGCAAGTCTGGAGCCATCCGTCTGCGCATGTTATTCAAGCCAGACTATGTCATGCGCTCTCGCCAGGGCTCAAGTACCTTTTCCGGCACCTTTGCTGTTCCAGGCAAGGTGATCGGTGCCCCTGTAAAGGGTGTCGGCAAGGGCGCTGCCTTTGTCGGCGGTAACGTCGTTCGTGCGGGAACATTCCTCGGCCGTGGCTTCAAGCGCAGAAAGTCTCGCGGCGAAGCTCCGGAGGACGAACCCGAGCGTCCGGACACTGCCGTAGACCGGCCCTCGGCGGACACGCCTGTCATTTCCATTGAAGGCGGGTCGACCACACCCCCTAAAGATAGCCCCAATCACCATAGGCATCGCAGCTGGGGTGCCTCAAGCTTCCACAGCCGCTTTGGTGACGGCAACGGTGCCGGTGGCGCAGAGCAAGGCACAGCTAACATCACTGTCCTAAGCGCTGACGGCTTCGCCCCCAATACTAATATCCGCGTACACATCCAGCTCGGCAAGAAGGAGATCCACAAGACAGATCACATCAAAGCGCCCCAGGGCTCTGCAGTATTCGACCCGGCGGAAGAGTCTTTCAAGGCGGCATGTACTGCCGACGCCTTTTTCAAGATCATCGTCAAGAACCATTCAAAGTTTGGCCGTGACGAGGAACTTGGCGAAGCTCAGTTTACCATCTCGGACCAGGGCAGTGGTAGCGAGCAGAACGTGGGTGTAGGCAAGGGTATGGTTACCTTGCGCACTAGTTTCCAGCCTAGCGATGAGACCAGTCAGCCGGGTAGCATCAGCCCCAGGCCAAAGGACAAGGGTCGGGGCAGTCTTTTGAGGCGAGACCGGAGCACGACGCCTGCTTAGGACGACAGGTTCCGACGTCGGCTGAGTTTGAGAAGGAAAAGTGTGGGGGTATGAGAGGGGACATGAGAAAAGTGTCTTTGGTGGAGCGAGCTAGTTCTTTGGGGGATTTGGATTAGGCAAGGTACACACGGAGTACGGCGGTTCGACCTGGGGGGGGGAAAGACCTCTGGGTCTTGATTCTTTTTTTTCCTCCTAGTAGATTTCTTTCTTCTCTCTTCGAGTCTTTCCTATTTTTTCCTCCTCCATTTCCTTTTTGTTCCTCTATAGGAAAGTAGGGCCTCGATGGCTTGTGTAAGATGGTAGTAATGCTATCAGGGTGTGTATGTTTGTGAGTGGAAAAGATCAGCGTGTGCGTGCAGCATGTGTGCGAAGTTGTGATTATACTTTGATCTAACTCCCTATAAGCGACCCAACCTTGTTCTGTGTTCGTTCCCCAAGCAATGACATTCCATTTTGCCACGGCGAAGATCCGAGAGCGTGTGAATCGCACAGTAGTGTTAAATACCGGTCCGCTGTCTTTGACAGTTCAGATTGAATGTTAGCGTACGTGCAGTGTCCAATTGCGATGAACAAGACGGATAGAGATTTGAACCAGCTCATCGACATACATATCCAAGATAGGCAATGAGACGAGGAGCTGGATGGGTACCTCTTGTCGGGGCATTTGGAGACGCCTGAGGTGTTTTTCTTCAGTCGATGGCGGTACGTGGGCTTGAGGTGAGGCTTGTGAATGGCGCGAGGTGTTTAAGAAAGCTGCGTGGAGGAAAGTAGGTCAGTGTTTTCTTTTGGGTGGGGGGGAGGGAAGGAACGATTTATTGGCAGCATCTGGGGATTGTTGTGACCTCGTCGGCATTGCCGAGCGGATTTGGTAAGGTTGCATGAATGTCGAGGTCGAGGTCGAGGTCGAGGTCGAGGTAATGGGAATGTTGAGAAGAGTCGCTGTTTGGAGTACGCTGAACAAGAGGCTTGGTCTGACTGTTGGGGGGATTTGACATGGAGAGGAGAGGACTGGTGATGGTAGAGTGGTTGTGAGGAGGTGCGTTTGTTTCGTATGGTGATGTATGTTGTTGAGCAGGAGTGTCGTGGCCAAGGTGTAATAGATTATTGGTTTCAGGAAGTGCGTAGTGCATGACAAAGAAAAGTTTGAATGAGAATGTACCCTAGTTTGATATGCCCGCATAGTGATACTCGGGTGGTATTACTGCCTTGTTTCGGCTTTGTAGTTTATATCGGTTCGACAGCCCTTTCGGGTGTCATGCCAGCTATCTATCAGCATATCTCACGCAGTGGTATGGAAGCATCAGGTTACATCCCTCGCGAAGCCAATGCATGTTCATGCGGAAATGCGCCAGATGGAGTACCAGCAAAATTTCGACGACAATGGCCATGATCTGAAGGTAAAAACTTTAATTGTCAACACTAATTGCAACGCATGTATGTGTACGCTTCTACCTTTCGTGTTCATTTCCTTTTCCTTCTCTTTTAAAAAGTGCATTTGTCGCGAGGATTGCATCGATTTTCAGCGCCATCATGGTGCTGATGCCATACTTCGAGCAGTAAGCAATTCGTAGATTCTACTAGAAGGCCCGACAATTTGCTTTCAAGTCGCATGAACTGGAATTCCAGCGCGACTCCTCTGTTGTTGTATCCGTTCCTCCACCAGTCGAAACACCCGATCCAACTTCTCAAGCGGAAAGGGCGACAAAGTCGAAACTCGTGCGAAGAACCCGAGTGCGGACCCCAGGCGACGTAGAACTGCGACTCCGTCTGAGAAAAGGTCGACTGAGATGGAGACAGTGCAGAAGGCGGAAATGACGGCGCCCAGAATGACCCTGAGATTGCATGTTAGTCACTCCTACGAGTCGAAGTTCGTGCTGGTCTAGGCTGTTTCCGACCTGTCTACAGCCGCCTGTGATGGGTCCACATCGACAGTAAGCTCCTCGAGAACTCGAAGCGCAGCCCTGGCCACGTCCCTGATGCTATTGTCGTACGGAATCTGACACACGCTACTCTGAAGTATTCGGCGATGCATACTGAACAAGAGCTCATAGTATTGAAGATGTACTGCTCGACGTCCTGGCACAGTGGTCGTTGAGACTGCGTTCATGGCATCTGCATACCAATTGTTAATGAGTGCTTTTGATCTCTCAATAACTACAGCCAGCTCTCGGCCATTCAGTGATGCTGCTTCTCGGCTGTAAAGACATGAGGAAATGTTTGATATAACCATTGCAAACCGCAGCGCGATTCTGGTGTCATCTCTTGTCGCGTGATCGAAGTCGGATGCTGTGAATGGAGGCTGGTGGTGGATAAAATCATCGTTCAGAAGCTGTGACCAGATTTGTCAGATTGAAAAGGCCGGTTATGTAGCAGTTTTTCGTCTACCAACCGACATCTGGCCTAATCTCCACCGGTAAGGTTTCTCAACTGCATATAAATTCCAAAAGAAGGTTTGGCAACTACTTTTCTCTGGATTAAAAGAGACTGCCATTTCGCACCATTCTTGTGACTCGAGATTTAGGCGCTGGGAAATAGCCACAGCATCTTGGAGTAGCAAATCGGTGTCGCTTGGATCAATATATCGGGAGGCTTCGACCTAGAAGTGATGAGTATAAGGGCTGTTGTCTCTAGTCATCGTCTGGTGGCTTCCTACCATGATTACCAGAGCCTAGTGCTATTTGTAAGTTGAAGGAGAATGAGCACGATTGACCTGCGACTAACCTTGAACATAAGGATGGAACATGCAGTGCGGCGCCATTGATTTGCTTCTGCTATAGCTTTGTCATAGTGTAGGACTGCAAGATTTTGATCGGCTCTATTAAAGATGCTCGGTGGGGCGAAGTGTCCGGTGAAAGCCAAAGCGATCAAGGAATGAATAAGACAAGATTTCGTGGGGTCATGTACGCCTTGAATCATGATTTCATCGAAGAACTCCAAGAAAACTGTTTCTTTGACGAGTCCTTGAGCTCTATGGGAGATGTAAGCATAAGACTGCAAGTTGGAGGGATCCTATTTACAGGTTATGATTGGCAATTGCCGCTTGAGTGAAGATAAGCATTCTGGTATACTTCAGGCTATTTGGGCCTGCACTTACTCTGCGTTACATCTTTAAGAAACTCAGTGTCTGCATCTGGGCCTGTAGAGTGTCTCCTAATGTAATATTGAGCATCGACATGATTCAGCAAATCTACAAGGACCGTTTGCATTTCTTCACTAGGAACGACATGAGACCGTGTCTTAGCGATCAAAGCTCTTGTAGTATTCAGAATTAGCAGTGAGGGTCGCGTTGCAGGTCGAGAGACTTCTGAATCCCAGCGTCCGCTGATAGCATCTGTATCTATAGACTCTGGAGCTGCATCCTCTGTATCACATGTGAAAGGCTCCTTGAAGACATTAGTAGCGGAACAAGGGAAGTGTCTGATACTCGCATGACCTACAGCATTTGATAGTTGGACAGTGAGGTCAAATGGCGCGGATTCTTCTGACGCGTGCATTACAGAACTCGACGCATCTGAACTTGCGAAGCCCTCGCATGGAAAGTCGTTCCAGAGCTCGTTAGACCAGTAAGCGAACTGCGTTTCAAAATCGTTCGTCGCCGTTAGAGTCGTTGATGTTGTTGCTGCTTCATGTGAAAGCCCGGAACTTTGTGACGAGTCGGGGTCCGTGGTAGATGATGATAGCGCTCGGAGATCACAACAAGGTTCTTCCTGATGAGCCGCTGGAATTCTGTGACACCATTCACTATTTGATGCTCGAGGAACCATGGGCAGTCTTCCACGCTTCCGTGAAGGTAGATATCGACAGGGCACACCATTTGCCTGTAAGCGGCGTAAAGTGTTAGTAAACTACCTACAGGCGGGCGTGAACAATCTACCTGGCATTTCTGACATTCTGGATATCCACCATCACCTATTACGTATTAGGCAAAGTACATCTCGCAGTAGCGCAATGCCTACGTCGTTCCAGTACCAAATCACGTACATCTAGTCTTCTTCAGCCTGCAGCTCTCGCATGCACCGGGTCGCCGTTTATATATAACCTCGTTGGTCTGAATTACATTAGTCGCAGCATACTCTTGAGGATTCTGGCAATTGAACTGCATTTCGTGAGGACAGAGAGCAGAAGATAGAGTTTGGTGCGTAGGAAAAAGGATCGCGACCAGATTTATATACGGACCCTTGAGAAGCCCAAACATCGGTATGTTTTCACAGAGTCGGATTCATCCTCCGATGCAGATCATGCTTCCATCAACTAGCTATGCCTGTTGTAAAGACCCTAGAGTCAAGATCTTGGGGGAAGGGGTGTACAGAGGCGTCTGGGTAAGTAACTTCTAGCGCAGTGTTCTGATCTAGATAGGTATAGCGCTTACCAAATCCTAGTTTTTGCTCTTATGATTGGTGGGCAGGACAGCTTGTAAGGATTAGGTATAATTTCAACCCTAGAGGGCAATCGCTACGAGCACTTTTGTCCCTTGTAAGCTACTTTTTCTCGCTAGACAACCATCATTATTATGCCGCTTTTGACCCTAGTAGACTCATTATTCGTCAATCTCTTATTGGCTTCAGCCCTGGTCACCTGACGCAAAACTGCGCTAGACAAAACTTACCCATGTGCCTCTGCAGTTTCATCTCAATCAAGATAGTCATTAGTGACGCTTTGAGTAACTTAAAGTAGTATAGCTGAGCGCGAGGTATTTACCAGACTCGACGAAGTTGAGTTAGAGGCGGAAGGTCCAATCCAATCTCTTGTAATTTACACCTGCCCCGAAGCTTTTTATTGGTGCTTTTGTTAGTAAAACAATCCAATCTAAATCTGGGAGACTGAACAAACACTAAAAAGGACTATCGAACGGGAACATCAATGTGGCTGACTACCGAGAAACCTTGTGACCGGACGAACTTTTGTCCTTCCGAATCGAATGCTTGTCGTGTAGACGAAAGGCTTATCTCGGCCCGATACGTATTATCCGGGCCTAAGGTTTAACTAATGCCACAGCTCTGGGTAGACTGAAATACTCAGACAAGAGCTGTCCATCAGAAAAGCGCACCTAAACAAAAACAGCCTGAAATGTAGCCAAAATTAACGAATATAGTATATAAACTATATAAGAACATTCTTAAAGTCTGACTCTAGTCGACGTACTAGATTAACATCTTTACATCTGTGGTAAGCAGTTATAGTAGATGGTATTGTTTTGGTAAGGGCAGCTCCTGTCCCGGTACTTCGGTCCACCGAGAGCCATGGGTATCCCACTTTAAGTTTGGCCATGGGCGTGTTCCTGCTAGACTTACACGTATCGGCAGGGAAATGATTGGAACGGGCTCAGCTTATGTAAGACCTAAATCTACCCCTCAGCAAAACCGGAGCATAGTGACCTTGTTGTTAGACTATTAGCTAGGTAAATACAGCACGAGGTAGATCAGATGCGTAGGCGAGCCAACAGTCGTATTGATACGAGACGAATCACTAGCGAGCTACTCTAGTGTTACACGGGGTCTTAAGGTAATACTTCCCTAGTCTCGATCCGGGTTAGGGCGAGATGGTTAATAAGTAAACCATGCGATTGTTTTCTGGCGATTCGTATCGAGAAGAGTTATAGGAGTTAACTAAAGTAAATAACAATTAATTCTATACTAGGATAGAACAACTAAGTATTAATCTATATAAGAGAAGAACTTATAAGAGTTAACCACAACGAGTATAATAATGAAATCCAACCCATTCTTATACCCATTGCATTCTGGTCCTGCCATCCCGTCCATCCCATCTTGGCGGGATGGCACATCACGTGACTCCAAGCTCCGCAATGCCTATTACCTTCTGACGTGGACGTGGTTGGCTTTCAACCTCGTCACCTTGCGTCAAGGAGAGAACCCTTCTTGTTACTTGTAACATCTAGTGATTGTAGGGTATTTATAGTTAGGGAGAGGGCCGTAATAACTAAGAGAGCCTAGGTAGGGCCAGGTTGGCCCAAACTAGGTCAATTCCTAACAATATCCCCCTTTTCAGGCTACTACTATCCTAGTAGTAGAAGAGTAGTCCTAAATCGATAGATTCGGCGTCTTCTATCTATCGCAGGAGTCTTAATCTAGCGTGACTTTTACCTCTCTCTTACTTAGTAATAGTGAAGTTAAATAAGTAGGGCTTCACGTGTCTACCTAACTCCCTCACCTTCCCCCCTTATGTAAGCCTTAGTATACGTCACGTGACGCTAAGACTCCTGTCAGACTATGAAGGGTTTTTCTGATCAAGGATTGATTTGGATCACTGTGATAAAAGACTGTGATAAAAAATGATCGGAGGAAACTGATAGTATTGATTGCTCTGATCTCTGTCTGCCCTCTGTGGGGCCGCGAGGGCGCGCCCCTTATGAGAGCTATCGCTATTTGTCAGACTGTATCAGGTAGGCCGCTAAGTATTAGCCTCGCATAGGGGTAGGCCTTAGCGATTAGCCCTGATTAGTTGAGATCACAGAATCCGAGTGCTCAATCACACCCAGATACTGTCACTTATCTGACAAGGTAGCTAGCAAAGAATTAGCTAGATCTTTAATAGTAGGAAGGCGTAGTGGAAATCCTCGCGCATTAAGATCTAGTATATAGTCGATAATCGTCTCCTCTTCTATTATAAGAAGTTTCATTAAGTTAGGCGTATAATCTTATCTAAAGAGCTTTCTAGTGTAACGGCGCAGGCAAGACTACTCGGATCAGTATCGGCAGTAGTGTCACTCAGAGGCATATGGGAGTGCGTGGGACAGCAAACGAGCCTTGATTCAAATAGACACCTATAGGCCTTGTACGAAAGGATATCAAAAATCTACAGAACAGCTATGTCAGACAGCTAGTACTTATACCTGCCGATCCGGATCTGATTCGGGTTGGGGTCGGATCTAGGTCGGATCTATGTGCCTGAGGGACTACAGAGGTGGTCGTGAATTCCGTCCGTTACATCTAGTAAGTTAATTACTAAGAGTGCTTTAGGAGACGCTATAGATTGCTATAGCGCGTCGCTAATTAAGTGTCGCGTTATATTAGATAGCCTATATTGCAAGCTATAATTAAGATGCTTTGAAAGAGTTTTATACGTTCTTGCGTAGAGGCATCACGTATGGTAGTTAAAGTTGGTGGGGTCTTGGCAGAGTGACCGCTTCGGTCTACTGACTAACTCGCTATATAGATACGTTATAGTATTTTATCACAGTCTATATAAGTTAGACCTAGCTTAGCCCAGCGCTAAGTAACCCAACCCTACCTCCACCCATCTTTAGTAACCCCATACCCTACCCCCACCCTGGTCTTGGCAGTTTTTAGTAACCCTCACCCTACCCTTGTAACGAAGTTACATACCTATATATATTATACTACACTAGAATAATCAGTTCAGATTATTCTCGTGCTTACCTTTTGCTGAAGGGTAGGTTGGCTGCTGGCCGAGTGGTTGTCGCGTAGTATCGACTTAGTGGGCATTGGTGCTCACCTCCATTACAGTAGATAAAGTACTTTAAGGCACGTTATAGATAGTAGTAGCACGTCTTTAGCTTTAAATACGTTGCGATTAGATATTAAAAAGAGTAAGTTTAAGATCTAATTTAGTATAGGAAGTTCGAGTAGTACGTTGTTAAGCCATTACGCGTTATAGTGTTAACATTAGCGCGCTGGTGGGGCGTGATCAGCTCACTTGGGTGATTAGCTCGCTTGTGAACCACGTTAAATGAGTATTTAGTTATAGCTAACAAATTAGCGCATTCAACTCGTAGAGCACGAGAACATCTTGATAACGCACAGATCTGGATACTTTAGAGTGATATTTGAGACATGAGAAGATGATGGCAGTTGGATATATGAATCGTCTCCTTATTGTAAAAGTATCAATAGTAACGAGCGACGGTTTGGTACACTAAATCCAATCAAGCTCACTTATCCACAGGATTTCGCATCTAGGCTTCAGTACCCAGTATGTCTTATGATGTCAACGCCATCCCCAACACTGTGGTAATACCCAACATCCCCTGGAGGCTCGTTGCCGCTTGCGTTCGCATTAGTACCCAATATCTCTTGGAGGCTCGTTGCCGTTCGCCTTAGGAAGTGGGTCTATGTCTCTATGAGTATGCATCAATCGCCTGTGGATCCTAACATACTTGGAAGTGCAACAGCGCAAGCTGCGAGAGCTGTGATGACAAAGGAGGTTCTCATTTTTTTGGTGGGAAAGTGGAGGATTCAAATCGTTTTATATGGTGTGGATGTGGAGGCTGATAAGATGATGGTAGACTGATAATAAATTGAAAACGGATAACTACAGATATATATATATATATATAACTATTCTATGTTCTTGGTTACAAAGCATAATATTGGTAAATGAGACGCAGAGTTACGGCAGGGTTCAATTTTTCCCCAATCTTATCTGGCTATTAGCCTAACTTCCGAAAGTTTGATGCGGTCAAAAAGTAGACAGGTACCAGCCTGCCTAGAGTAAGAGGCTAGCCATTTTCTGATACAGTATCAAATGCCGGACACACAATACTAGTGACGTGCTCAAAACAGTTATAGCAAAACCCAATTTTGTTATCAATAGCCTCTATCTCCAGAACCTCATGAAAGTCTTGTACGCGAATATCTCCGCATGTGCAGTCAGGAGTATTTTAGGCCCGATTCTGAGCGGTAAGACCCCACCCTTGCCCTGCCCATTCAGACTTGACGCGATCTGACAGTACGAAGCCGCGCATAGTAACAATTACACCGCAGAATTGGCCGAGTTTATGCACGCGAGAGTTAGTTTACTAATTTTTAACTTCTTGGGTGCTGGCGCTGCTAATGAAGTGATCGAGGAGAATTTTAGAAAGCTGTCTAGTTACTAGCTTCACTAGAATCTTTATATCCAAAAGAGAGTATATCACTCTCTCATAAATTTGATCTCGGTGGGCTACTCGCCCATATGGGCCATTCGCCCGTGAGATACGTTTGACCCCTACGATTTAGGATTCTTGAGTAAGATTTTAGGTAACCCTTTCGCCCATCTAAACTGCTCGCCTGTGGGGTACATGTACTTACCTCTTCCGTCTGTGAGCCTATACTATCATAGATAGTCAAGTATGCCATTATGTGAGCTGCGGAAAAAAAACCCTTATCTGAAGTTAAATAAAGCCGAGAGCTTATAATTCAAGCCTTCCTATAGATTTCTATAAGCACTACCGTTCCAGGTTAGGACCTACTGCAAGACTTTGTCTATTTGACCGAAAACAAGCACGCAGGCGATTCAAAGTGCGTGAGTGACAAGATCTCGTAGGGAAGCAGCCAAGGTGTCGCGCCCAAACTTCATCAAGTTCTAATTATAACTGATTCCAGGCAGTCACAATTGGTAACAAGACGCATTTGCTGTATCGCCAGATATTACTAGATGCGAGAAATGAAACAAGGTGGTTTAGATGCTGCATGCTTCGATGCGAAGAAAAGTGTCTCGGCATGAAGGGACAGATGTTACGGCGCCAACGGAAAAGGCCAGGCTGGCGCTGGCTCAAGATGCTTGCTCTGGCGTGGTGAGATCTTTTCACGATTAGTCGCGCTTCACTAACGTCCTTCATCACGTAGCGAGCCACCCTATTTGACGAGTCAACATACGAAATTTAGACTCGATTGCTTAAGAAGTTAGCCACTTTGCCGATCGATCTAAAATATATTTCTGTTCACGAAAACACGATAGCGCAAGGAAAGACAGTATAGGCTATGCGGAAATGCGGGCGATAAAACGCCAGATAATGCTGAGATCTCGTGCTCCGTATACAACAAGGGTGGGGAGAGGGTGATCGATCTGGCTTGCGGAGCCATTAGCCACGATTCCCGGTATAATAGCAATCATGTGCGAGAACAGCAAGTCGCTAGCTGTGAAAGGACTCATGCCCTTGCAGCCATGTGGGAGAAATCAAAGATTAATTTTCCGCATTGCCGCTGGACTGACATAACATGGTTGTATAGCTCCATACCTGTTTAGGAATCTGACGGGGGTGTCCCAAGGGCTGACATCAACCAATCCGTGACAGACTTAGTACTGTCAGCCTGGACCCATGTTTATTGGTTATAAATCGCTCATACATGGCGCAACACAAGTCCGATAATCGCGCAGGAGAACTGCGGAGCGATAATTCACTTCGGTATCAGTGCATTACCAACGCTAGACGTTACACTACTGGTTCAAAGATTCCTGGAGCGCTGGACTCTCCGAAATTGTGCTTGACTTGCTGTTTCCATTACTTGCCATCGATCAACCACTGTCGCGCTTTTCAAACAGTGTAAAGATACCAAGGATGGCGAGAGGCTATGAATCCCTTTCTACGTCTGACTTGGAACAGTTCGCCCCCTTTATTAGTTATGAACGAATTGAGAAGATACGTGTAAACCATTCTCCGAGGTCTGTCTGGAAATGGATAGGCCTCATTGCGCGAAATGTATGGCGTTACATCTTGGTGGCAATTCTCTCGAGTCTTATCACAACGGCAATTCTGCGAAACTATGACTTGTTTCACGTCGAGAAGGGCCTATCGTGCGAAGACATGGATTATATTGGTGAGTATCATTCTTCTCGCAGACGTTCATTCTCTTCCACTATCCGCAGAACTGACATTTCTTCAGGCGACTATGCACCAATTCGAGACCTAGACCGGTCGTACCATGTGGAGACGTTCTCACCATTCAATTACAGCACAAGCGAATATACAATGCATCCTACCAAAGGCAACGTCAGTGAGAGGTGGATGGCTATTGGCCAAGATTGTAAGTCAGCTAGCATTCCATAACATTTGATCTAAAGTAGTGATTCCTGTCCTCGTAGCGGGTCATTTCTTAATTCCAGTTTCCGAGGGTTACAAATATGACCTCGACATAACACGCCATGTCACAGTTCCAGATGGTGTGGCCGAACAGGAGTCGTTTCTAGTCTCGCTCGATGTCATGCATCAGATTCACTGTCTTGTAGGTCACCTAGGCCAGCCTGGAGTAAGCGGCTTGGAAAGCTAATGCGACATCTAGGACACACTACGAGAGAACCTCTGGTATAACCGCGATTGGTACTCCATCCACCAAGAGCAACATCCCAAGCTCTCGGTTCACAAGGCCCACACAGGTAAACCTTCGCTGGTTATGTCATCTTTACGCTCGGTCCAGGCCACTGACTGTCATTCTAGACCACTGCGTTAACGCTCTCCGAGAACGGCTGATGTGTCTCTCAGATGTAACCTTTCTGCCGCTAGTATATATCGACAGAGAAGGCTGGACATTGCCAGACTTTGAGAGGCGCCACAAGTGCCACAACTTCGACGCAACCCGGGAGTGGGCGTATAAGCACAGAATGTCCGATGCTGCTGCCAAGTATAAAAGAATAGCTGGGCCAGAGAAGACCCTTACTACTTTCCCTGGATTCTATGACATTTACCCAAAGCGTAACAACTCAGATCATAAGGATCCAGACCATAAGTAATCGGACAACAAGGACCATAGTCATTGATCGTATTACTGACATGCGGTATGCTATCCCCAATCCTCGACAGAGCTAAGCTCAGAATCAATCTTAGTTCCTGATTTTTCTGGCGAGTTCGTAGACCTGGTTAATATAAGACGCGGTTTGAAGTCCAAACTATTTTCGAATAGATTTGGTGTTAGTGTTTCTATTGATATCTCGCTATGGAGATTGGGGTCTAAGTAGAAGTAATATAAGTGTTGGGACATACAGTAGGATCGAGCTGACGATACCAGTCTTACCTCGGTCTTGCCACGGGCATACAGGTCTCAGCAAGGGCATACAAGTCTCAGCAGGGGCATGCAAGTCTCAGCAAGGAAGCA
>PELC01000188.1:0-27500 GCA_005212705.1 Curvularia lunata
TGTTCTGTAGATTTTTGATATCCTCTCGTACTAGGCCTATAGGTGTCTGCTTGAATTAAGGCCCTTTGTCGTCCCACGCACTCCCATATGCCTCTGAGTGACGCTACGTCCGATACTAATCCGAGTAGTCTTGCCTGCGCCGTTACAAGTATTTTACTTACGCTAGTCTATCTAAGGACTCTATAATTAAGGGTAAGAGGTAATAGTTTTTAATAGTTATTATATTTAGATCTTAATAGTCTACGTATAACCTTATACTACTATCCTTCTTCTTCTTCGCGAAGAGTATTAGTGCGCCTACTAGCGACTTTAAGTGCCTTATCTACCCTCTTATAAGATACTCCTCTAGATACTCTTAAAGTAATACTAGCTCTCCCTTAAAGAGGCTATATAGTAGTTGGTATAGTAGTATAGTAGTATAGTATCTTCTTATAAGGTTATTACTAAGTCTTATAGTCTATATTTAGTAAGACCTTTTAAGTCCTCTTCTAATCTAAATTTAGTAAAGTCTATATACTATACTTGTAACTAAGATAGTTTAGCTTAATTAGGGCTAGCTTAGGCTCTCTTAGGCTTCTCTAACCCTTCCTAATCCTTATTATTATCGTCTAGGTCCTAGCCTATTATAGTGGACACTTATAGCGTATATACGTCTATTATTAGCGTTTAAAGTATCTTCTTAAATTCTTTAGCGTCTTCTAACGCTACGTTCTTATATATTGCCCTAGCTAGGCTTTTCTCACCCCTAAATAGTAGTTGTCTTAAGCGATAGCTTATTTTAGGTAGATACGCGTTAATCTAAGATAAGCTAAGGTATACTTAGTAATACTTAATTTCTATAATAATAGAGAGTATAATATGTTAAGGATATATATCCTAGAGGCTGATAGCCTATTAGAATATATAGGGTGCGGAAGTAGAGAAAGAAGGCTGCTTGTCCTACAGTAGACTCAGAGGTAGTACTACTGCTACTTGTTCTACTATAGACTCAGAGGCAGTGTATGACTTCGAGTAGCGTAGGCGATAGTAGACAATACTAGGGGAGAGAAGGATAGTAAGTAAGTTAGTATATTGCTAGTCTAGATCAGATTCGCGTGAACCGTTCTTCTCTGATCTCTCTACTTCTCTTCTCTACCTTCTATCTACTTAGCTATCCTACCACTATATATATCTTAATAGATAGAGTCTAGAATAGTCTATCTAGTAGTAGATTGCGTAAGCTTAGACTTCATAGATAGGTGTCTAGGGATCGATTAATCACAGCTATTAATCACAGCTTCTGATAGTAGATCAATTGCAGATCTAGGTGTAGTCCTGATCACCTGGAGTCTGCTGGAGATCAGTTGAGTAGCTTATATCTCCAACACTATATAGCCTATATGCTATACTATTGAAGCTTAATACAGTCGTGTAGACACTAAAATAATTACTATAATAGGTAGCTACCTAGGATGCGCAAATACTATATAACGCGCGCGAAGTTAAGGCTTAAAGTACTCTTATTTAATAGAGAGTAAGAAACCACCCTAGATCTTCTATAAGCTCTCTTAATAAAAATGTTATATAGTTAAGTAAAGGAGCTTAGTAAATAGTATATAAGATAACTCTTATAAAGGAGGAAGTAGCTACTCTTTAAGAGACTCTAGATATAGTAAATAAGTATAAGAGCTATAAGTAGTGATATATATAGATAGAAGAGACTCTTACTATAAGTAAAGTATAAGTATTATTAGCTAAATAGATAGATAGTAGTTATAGTAATAGTAAGAGCGCGTTGAAGAGGGTGCGAGGAGAGAGATAGTATAGGCGTTATAAGTAGACTAGATATAATGCTTATACCTACGTAGTTAAGATAGATAGTATAAGTAATATTAGTAACTCTAATAATTAATTTAGTATATTATAATAGTTTATTAACTACAATAAAATTACGTAATAACGTCCCGACGTTAATGCGCTGGTGGGGAGCTGCCGACTCGCTTGTGAACCACGTTAATTCTAATCACTAACCAATTTAGTATAATATAATAGCGTCTTAACCATAATAAATATCTTTAATAATGTAGTAAAGCTGACCCGCAAGTAGGTCGTGTCCAATTCGCTTGGATGTCCGATTCACTTGTGAACCACGTTATTAGTATGTATCGAGATGGTTATATTCTGATGGAGCTACACACTTGTAGAGGTGTGCAGGTTTGGTGGGGTGCGCGACTGGCTTGCCTGCGTGACTTACTTATTCACTACATTATCACTAATATCAATCATACTGTTGATGTACGGGTGTTACATGTGAGGTTACGTTGTCTTCTCTGCAGATAGAATAATACTGAATATACTGAAGCACCTCTGCACTGCTGTCTAAGATTTGCAGTATGAAACATAACAGTATCCTTCAAACCAATGTATGGAACCCACTGTCCTTTTCTCTTTGGGACTGCTTATTAGAACCTTGAAAGTAAGGGGGCTGTGTAGTAAACCAAAGGTTTATTCAGAATTCTGTGCCCAGTATAGCATTGATTGAATCAAATATTCATGCTTTTCCCAAGTTAATAAAATTGATAGAGTTTCCGGCCTCGCAGGAATGTGCTTACTTGATCTGGACAGTTTTGGCCTCAAGATATGCCATGAGCCCATCTCGGCCCAACTCTCGGCCAACACCACTTTGTTTCCATCCCCCAAATGGCGCTTGAACATCTGGGCGGAATGATTGGTTGACGGCAATCGTGCCACATTGCAACTTGCTGGATACCCGCAGTGCTCTAGAAATTGACGTTGTGAAAAGCGTTCCTTTGCAAAGTCAATACTCGGGTTTGCGAGGAATGGCATTATAAAATATACCTGAGAGGCCAAACGGTGTATCGTTGGCGAGTTCTATGACTTCTTCCTCTGAATTAAAGGTTTTAACTGTACCGACAGGCCCGAATATCTCATGCTTGTAAATGGTAGCGTCTGGGGTTGGGTTGCAGAAAAGTGTTGGCTCAATAAAGTAACCCTTCTCGCCGACTCGATTCCCTCCTATTAGTAACTCAGCTTCTGATTTGCCAGCCTCAATGAAAGACATGACCCGGTGGTAATGGTCACGATCAACCATTGGTCCAAGCCCTTTGAATGATGAAAAGGATGTCTTGAGGGCCTCTGTGAACTTGGCTGCAACCCCACTCTGGACAAAGATTCGGGAAGACGCTAATTATGACAAATCAGTTAAGCATTTGATTGGACAGGACGGTATTACCGATACAAGCTTGTCCGCTATTGACGAGAAGTCCGAGAGTACAACTATCGAGAGAATGTCAGATGTGTTTGTTGTTCTCACGTTTCCTGGATATGCTTACTACAATACTGCATTCGTGATATCTGCGTCGTCGAAGACAATAGCCGGTGATTTCCCGCCGAGTTCTAGGGTACACCGTTTCATGTTGCTATCCAAAGCCATTTTCTGGATCTTGATACCAGTTCCCACTGAACCAGTGAAACTAATCTTCGAGACCTTTTTGTGTTCCGCGAGCAAAGCACCTGTACTTCCTGGTCCACTCAAGATCTGCACGACACCGGGAGGAAACCCTGCCTGTACGATGAATTCTCCCAAAGCAGCAAGCCCAAGAGGCGCTCTTTCTGAAGACTTGAATACTATCTGTTTTGAAGCATTAATTCTGTGAAACAAGTCGCGTTGACATAGAAAGGAGACCCCTTTTCTGGTGTCGTTCGCGAACAAAGCATAATCTCGTCATCTACGTACCGTGTTTCCTGCTGCTAGAGCCGGGCCTGATTTCCACGCAAATGTGCTGTTCAAAACATTATTTTTATTCTGCTTATGCTTTTGAAAACTTTTCGATAAGATAATACTAACGTGAATGAAGCATTCCATGGCGCAATGCCCGCGCACACACCGATTGGCTCATAATTGACGAAACTAAATGCACGTCCGCCTTCTGATCGAAAGGACTGCCCCGATATTTTGTCCGCCCAGCCTGCATAATCTGTGGTGGGTCATCTGAAAATGTTCTCACTGCGGGAACCGATATTGTTACTCACAACGCAGGACACCAACTGTAGCTTCAATAGTACCATGGCAGTAGGCTTTTGGCAAACCCATGGAGACGTTTTCTAGCACCCAAAGATCCTCTGCATTGTCTTCAATAAGACTAGCAAGCTTATGAAGGCAGTTTGCGCGTTGTGCAGGCGTAAAATCGCTCCAAGGCCCACTTTTGAAAGCATGGAGAGCGCCATCAACGGCTGCATCAACATCGGCCGTGCTCGCTACAGGCATGGCGTCTGTCACAAGACTTTCATCATTTGGATTGTGAATGCTAAAGGATCGACCGGAGGTAGCGTCAATGAACTAATAATTGAGAAAAGTAGTTAGTCATGTCCCCAGTTTGCAGGGTACGAAGCTCTTCATATGCATGCTTTGCCGCTAAAACAGGAAAAATTATTGGGAAATAGTCCTCACTTCATTATTGATGAACAATTTTGTTTTCATTAGCCGTGGACTAGAGGTGGACATCTTTGATGTAGATCTGGAATCTGGTGTATGGAGAAATTCGTACTGTTACTGATGACTACCATTGCTGCTCTAGAAGGAAGTATTTAAGAAGTCGCAGTGTTGATGCTTGCGCTAGGTTCTGAGGAAATAATAGGAGCAGTCTGCGCGTTTAGCTTTGTGATGTAGTCCGAAAGTTTTCGGACGAGTAGCCCCAAGCGCACGTTGTCCGTACACGGCATTGTACGACACCAGTCCCGGACGACATATCATGCGATTTCCTTTCTGTAGCTTTGCGCGAACACGGACAATCCAATCCGAGCGGATCCATTCTCAACTCCGCCGTTTTCATGGTGCTCCTCGGAATTATGAATTCAATAATGTCCGAGGGGAGATGATGCTACAATGTCAACAAGGTTTATGAAACAAGTTTTCGGAAACAAGGTTTCTAAAATCTGATTTAGGGATCTCTATAAGGCGGTAAAATAAAGTTTACATGCCTTAAACAAGTAACTTAAGCAAGTTGACAGGGTAGTTGATCACCCGGAGATGTTGGTCACTGATCAGAGCTCAACCCCCTTATCAAAACACGTGTTTTCTCGCCATCTACATGTCGAAAATGGGTGCCTGTAAATAGGTTATTTAACTAGCTAGCTATCTATTATGTTATTACTAGTGTTTTTCTAAGTTAAAGAGCTACTACAAAAGACTATAACATCCCCTAGTCTATAATTTCAACAAATATGCATGGCAGACAGAGCAACCACGCAAGCCACGTATACTAACAGTGAATAAATCAGAAGCAGGAGGACCTTCTTATATAATGGAGACTCGAAAAGGACACCCCAGATCGAGACCTAGAGAAGTGTAAGCAAACCCAATGTATCACCTACCTCTACCTACATACTAAGTAATCTAACCCCACTTTTTGTCAAGGATATATATCCTAGAGGCTGATAGCCTATTAGGATAGATAGGGTGCGGAAGCAGAGAAAGAAGGCTGCTTGTCCTACAGTAGACTCAGAGGTAGTACTACTGCTACTTGTTCTACTATAGACTCAGAGGCAGTGTATGACTTCGAGTAGCGTAGGTAATAGTAGACGATACTAGGGGAGAGAAGGATAGTAAGTAAGTATAATATATTGCTAGCCTAGATTAGATTCGCGTGAACCGTTCTTCTCTAATCTCTCTGCTTCTTTTCTCTACCTTCTATCTACTTGACTATCCTACTACTATATATATCTTAATAGATAGAGTCTAGAATAGTCTATCTAGTAGTAGATTGCGTAAGCTTAGACGTCATAGATAGATGTCTAGTGATCGATTAATCACAGCTATTAGTCATATCTTACTCCGCTGGAGATTAGCTGAGTAGCTTATATCTCCAACATTTAAGCCTTAGAAGGATATAGTAAAAATAAATAGATATAACTAAGTAACTATAAGTAGATTACTATAATCTTAGGCGTAGGCGCGTTAGGCTACTAGCTACTACCCTTTATTATCTTTATAGGTAAGGTGCTAATTGTAAGGGGTGGGCTCTACTGAGCCGAGCGCACGACTATCTACGCCATCCCTGTGACCAAAAAGGTTGCACAAGACTACAAGCTTGTCTTGTTGTCTTGATAGTCGGATAGATATACTTAATCATCATCCTTTACTAGGGCGTAGCCCATAACACTAATTAACGTCTTGTTCAAGAATCTACCTATTAACTAGGTTTTTAAAGTTAGATCTAATAGCTAGAAAAATAATTATCCTACTCTTACTTAGTTAAAGTACTTTAATATCTATATAAAGAGGTAGACTATAGATGGATATTAACTATTTATTATTGATAGCTGCAGGAGCTACTACTCTATTAAACTTTAAGATCTTTATAAGGAGAAGAATATAATTCTTCTTAATATACTTATATATTTATCTTATCTATTATAGCCTCTTAATATCGCCTACTTCGGGCTATTAAAGCGCAAGTATGGCGACGTAGTTTCAGCCTTAGCACGCAACCACACTAACTATATTAGTAAGGAGACCTTCCTGTTAGCCTTTAAGGCTACTTTTAAGCAGTCTATTATAAAGGAGAATATCTAAGCTAGCTTTAGAGGTACTAGAATAGTCCTATATAACCTATAGGCTATGCTATTAAAGATTAATGTGGTAATGTAGACGCTAAAATAATCACCGCGATAGGCAGCTACCTAGGAGGCGCAGACACTATATAATACGCGCGAAGTTGAGGCTTAAAGTACTCTTATTTAATAGAGAGTAAGAAACCGCCCTAGGTCTTCTATAAGCTCTTTAGACGAAAAGACTATATAACTTAATAAAAGTACGCAATAGATAGCTTATAAGATAGTACTACTACGTGTTATGGGCTAGGCCCTAACAGGGAACTGTAGGGAACCAAAAGTTATTGTATTGCTTAAGAGAAGGAGGTATTCTAGTCTACATAATTCTTATATAGGCTTAGGCACGTGATATCATCACGTGCCTTGTTGGAAGGGTAGACAAAGCCTACCCCATTACATTACGTAAGAAAGTTAATAGCCTTAAAGCGGCTCTAGACATAGTAATAAAGCGTAAGAGCTATAAGTGGCGATATATATAGATAGATAAGACTCTTACTATAGATAAGGTATAAGAGGTATTAGCTAAATAGGCAAGTAGTAGTTAAGGTGATAGTGAGAGCACGTCGAAGAGGGTGCGGGGAGAGAGGTGGTGCGGGCGTTGTAAGTAGACTAGATATAACGCTTATATATATATAGTTAAGATAGATAGTATAAGTAATAGTAGTAATTCTAAAAATTAATTTAGTGTATTATAATAGTCTATTAACTATAATAATTGTCTATAATAATAGGGTAAAGTTGACGCGCTGGTGGGGCGTGTCCGATTCGCTTAGGTGTCCTATTCGCTCGTGAACCACGTTATACTAATAAGTGTCCTATATTATCTTATATATAGGATACTATAAGATATTATAGAATCTATAGAACATACGTAACTTATCTTATAGTGGCGTTCTACTAAGACTGTAGGACGCGGGGCGCTTAGGTGCTATTAGCACGTATTGCTTATGGCTGTGTTATAGGCTTCTTCCTTCATCTTTCCTATATGTTCAGGTTGTCCCCTTCTTCTCTTCTTGGTTCGTAACAGTTGGGTGAGGTGGCCAGCTTACTGGTTCGGCCAGCTTACTGGTGGAACACGTTACCCCAGCCTCTACACGCGCTAAAAAACCTCATCATAGGTAGGGGTAGGGCTGCTAAGAGTTAGATAAAGGTAGGTTTAGGCTATTAAGGCGTAGGTAAAAGTGTTGGAGATATAAGCTACTCAGCTGATCTCCAGCAGACTCCAGGTGATCAGGACTACACCTAGATCTGCAATTGATCTACTATCAGAAGCTGTGATTAATAGCTATGATTAATCGATCTCTAGACACCTATCTATGACGTCTAAGCTTACGCAATCTACTACTAGATAGAATATTCTAGACTCTATCTATTAAAGTATATATAGTAGTAGGATAGTTAAGTAAACTAAAGAGACAGAGAAGTCTGGAATCTCAACCTGATCAACCTAGTCAAGTCTGATCCAATATCTTTTGATCATTCCAGCTCTCTCCCTAGTACGATCTATCAGCAGCCTAGCTAGAATATATCGATCGATATATCCATATATTCTAACAGGTATTCCCTCCAATAATAATATAGAAGCTAGTTTCGTCCATATTGTCTAGATCCTATAGCTATATTACGTACTTATCGAGGACCTTTCTTAGAGCTTTCAAGTGAGCTTTATACGCCTTGATAGTATTTAACGTGATATAATTAAGCTTCTACTATCTTTATTTCTTTCTCTAATAGTTAGGATTAGCCTTAATCTAGCGCGCTACCCAGTCCTTGCCTAGCGCAGGCGCCTGTCCGCTAGGGTGTTCGAGATCGAGGATGCGTTAAGCTGCACCGACAAGCTAAGGAACAAGGGCAGGCATGCCTAGCTAATCGCAGCGATTGATATAGGCCTTTAAGGCTAGATCCTAAGTCGCTTTAAGACGTATATTAGGTGCTAGCCTACTAGATTTAGATTATGTGCCTCGAGCGCGTTAGTATAGACGGTAGTACGGCATATTAAATTAACGCACTAATACTACTAAAGAGGTCTTAGGAGAGGACTCTAGCGCTTTAAGAGCCTCTTAGACACGCCCTTTAATAGCCTTATAGTCACTATATCGTTTTAGCATTACTTTAATTAGATTCTACGCGTCAAATATATGATAAGGTGAAATTTTGCGTTGAGCTGAGTAGGCTGGCAAATAGGGTACCCTACGTAGGGTTACTAAACCTATTTGGGAAGGTAATCTCGCGTCATTTTCGCGTTTTCTTTGATAATATTTTAATACTCTATCTAATTATAAAGTAGACTTTAGAAAAAGAAGAATTACTATATAAAAATATGTACTATTACGCGTTTTATTATAAAAAATTTTGATGTTCCTCGCTTATTTATCCTAAATAGGTTTGGCGCTGGGTTACGCTGGGTACCCATTTGCCAGCCTAGAGCTGAGGATGTGCGTTGAGCTGCGCAGGACGAGCGGAGCGAGGAGTCCGTGCGCACCTAGGGTGCCCCCTACTGCAGTAGGACGACTATTAGTTATTTAGTCGTATCTATTTCTTTATACTATATTTTTCCAAGCCTATAATAACTGTAAGCAGTTGAGTGTGTGAGAAGTATTGTGTCTTGTATATGATGCTGAGAGCAAGTTTAAATACAGTATTATTAGTTATGTAACGGACGGAATTCACGACCACCTCTGTAGTCCCTCAGGCACATAGCTCCAATCTAGATCTAACTCTAGCCTGAATTAGATCTATATTTGCAGGTATAAGTACTAGCTATCTAATATAATTACTCTATAGATGATTACTATCCTTCTATATTAGGCGTATAGGCGTCTACTTAAATTGAGGCCCTTTGTCGTCCCACGCACTTCTATATGCCTGAGTGACACTACGTCTAGTACTAATTTGAATAGTCTTGCCTGCGCTGTTATAGCTGCAGCGATCGCCAAACGCAAGGTAGAGAGAGAGCGTCAAAAACAGGCCAATTATGCTAGAAAAAGTGACCAGTCAACTATTCAAGGCAAACGCAAGGCTTCACATTAATTATAGCTAAAGATAATAACAAAGAGTCGTAGTAGAGATACGCGTAGCCGTGTAGTTATATATAAGCGTTCTCTAACGCCTCCACCCTGTATATAACTCCTGTACGTGGTGCTGCAGCCTAAATTTTGGCGAAGCTGTTTTTGGTAGTTCGGCGCATCGCGCGCACGGGCCCAATAATAATACTGGTGTGAGCCACATCCTGGTGGAACACGTCAATTTGAAAAAACCTCTTCATTATATCAGGCTCCCAAAAGGGTTTGGAAAATTGCGCATATTGTGTACAAGATAACCCTTCTATAGCAACAGTCCCTAAGGAGAGTTGAAATCAATCACGATTCGTCCAATGACCCTGCCTTCCTGCAGATCTTTGATCGATTCTGGTAGCTTAGAAAAAGGCCGCACTTCACCTACCGTTTTGATTAAACCACGCTTGGCAAAATCCAAAACCTCGTCTGCATCCGAAGCCGTACCAACCAAAGTTCCGACGAAGCTCAAATTCTGCTTGACAATCTTGTGGATATCGCCACCGACAAGCATCTGCTGTTTTGCTATATCTGTGTTAGCAGTGTTCCCAAGATTACAATACCATGGGTCACTTACGCATCCCAATGCACATGATCCTAGCCCCAACCCTATTGCCGATATAGCTCATCGCACTTGAGTAAGCCTGGGCAGCAGTGACAACCACACCATGGGCCCCGATGCCCCCACAAACCTCGACAACCTTGGAGGGGATATCCGCAACTTTCTGGAAATCCACGAAGATCTCAGCACCATTCTGGAGAGCTGCTGATTCCTTGTCATCACCCGTATCGATCACAATGGCTCGAAGCCCTAGGATTTTTGCGATCTGAACAGCCATGATACCAACACCACCACCTCCGCCTGGGAACACGATCCAGTTGCCTGGCTTGTAGTTCGACTCCATAAGGGATCGGTAAGCCGTGATGCCAGCACACATGAGTGGGGCAGCCAAGTGATCGGAGACACCATCTGGTATGCGCGTCGCGTAACGTGCAGACGTTGTTATGTATTGCTGAAAGGAACCTTTTGTGGTCAGTAAGAAACATACAATAGGAGGTACCTTGGGTTTTAGAGTACCTGGATACGTAAAACCGTGACTACCTGTGTTTGCACAGTGATTGTCCTTGCCGCGGCGACAATGTTCACATAGCCCACACGCATCGCGGAGACCTTTGATACCAACACGATCACCAACTTCCCAGTTTTTCACGTTTAAACCAAGCTCTACAACAACTCCTGCAGCTTCATGTCCAGCACAACGATTGCCAAAATCCGACATCTTCCTTCCGTAGTCGCCCCTCATGAAAGACAAGTCGGAGCTGCAAAGGCCCGTGACATTAATTCTTACCAGAATTTCTCCAGGCCCTGAATATATATTGTTAGGAAAACAGTTTCTTGGAACTTCATGAGGCTTTAGTAGGGTACCTGGCTGCGGAACTTTAACTTCATCAATTTTAACTTCGAAATCAGGGCCCTCATTCACTACCACCCCAGCTCTGCATTCTTTAGGGATTTCGAAATATTCTTGTCCGAATTTTTGTACCACATCCTGCTTGGAAGAAATCATCACGATACGTAGTTGTTGTGGAGGCCGTCACGATAAAGTGGAAATGAAGTAGAGAGGTGATGGTTTGGAAAACAGCCTAAGGTGAAAACGCCCATCTTATACCGAAATACCACGTCACTCACTCTAAGGCATTCGTACCCGACATAAGCATAGCCTATATCAAGCGGAGATGCCGGTTGCTTCCGAAGGTAGCAGTCTCCGACATCTGGACCATAGAGGCTTTTTCTCAGTTCTAGTAGTTGAGTGATTGTCTTTAAACTTTGAGTCCATCCTGCTTCCAGTAAAAGACCCTTGTCTAGATCCAATTGTGCCTCGGGGAACCAAGAGAAACCGTTTTGCACCATGTTGTAAGTTACTAACTAAGACGCCCTGTAAATTTCCAGGGCATTGATCACAAGAGTTATCGTAGCTAAAATTCCATGAAAATGGTCAAAGTTTCAAGAAACCACTGCTTGTTCCACGTCAGCCTCTGTCAGTTGAAGCTAGGTAAAGCAGAATAATGCAGAAGTAGATGAGCCAAGAGAAGATAGTTTTTTGAGCAATCCACCGGAAGATTCAAGTAAGGTGTCACTCAGTCATTGCATGCACTGCATGACTCTCCAAGTGTATTGCTACTATCTGGTACAACCAAACGTTTCAAATTCTATAATCCAAGTGTTTCCATGCAGGTACCCCTGTAGGTGCGCTATTTTAAAGACCTGAATATTGACAAAATACGTTAACTGATTGCAATAATGCGGAGGCTTGGACTAGGTTCGTCCGAAAGCGTTTCCGGACCTGTGGGGTCATGATCGAGATCTGGCTATGATTACCCGATAGGGTTAGTCACTGATCGAGCTTATTTCAATATTACTATCCTTAAACAAGAAAAAATCATTGAAGATGTCAAGAACATGTACGAATATAATCCCTAGAGGATGTCCCATGAGTACAACTAGGTATAGCTAGTTTCGTGTCCGCAATGCGTTGTTCGACATCAGCTGTATGGAGGGGTCAAATGCTAGTGCATGAGACGCGCGTGCGTAAAGCCAGGGTATGTAGATGTGTTTAGTCTAATCTAAGTCTAGCCTGTCGATCCAGCTCCGAGCATTTCGGACGAATGCAGGTTTCGGATGAATGCAGGTTTCGGATGAATGCAGGTTTCGGATGAATGCAGGTTTCGGACGAATGCAGGTGCCGGACAAAGGGGTAGCTTTTGCATGTGGAAGAATTCGCCCACCTCTTTTCATCCTAATTCTCCATTTGAAACTAATCCTTCTGTGGGACGCATTCGGACCATCCAAGCATACGAAGTAAAGAAGAACACATGACCACCTTTTCGATCGAAAGACGCACCCGAGACCGAACTCCGATGCAGAAAATGCGAAAAGGGACTCATAGCTGCTCTGAGTGTAAGTGTCGTGCTTTCATGATTAGGCAGATTCACTAAGAACTGCTTGACAACAGGTAGAAGGCGTAAGGTGAAGTGCATTTACGTTGTTGGTCAAGATAGGTGTAAAGAATGTCGTTTTCGAGGGAGCAACTGCGTTGAGCAACTCCCTAACAACGGAAACACATCATGCCAGAAAACCAAGAGCATGCGAGAGAGAATTTCAGAGCTAGAGACACTTGTCCAAGCACTTCTCGCAGGACAGATGACCGATTCAGCTAATGATTCGCGAGCTTACATCGATGACGTCGAGTATTCTACCCCCATATCTATTACCAATTCGCCAGAAGTCAATGTACCCCCGCTAATGCGATTGTTCAATAACCATATAGTGCGTGTCTAAAACTTTCCTACCCCTCTTTGTTTTTGCTAAATACTGCAGATTACTCCCGTGAATTACCAGGCCACAGTGGATGGAAGTTCTCATTCTAGTGGGCCATCAACCCCTAGTAGCCTCATTGAAACCGCTGCAAGTGAATTTCGTACTGAGAATCTAAGAAAAGCTAGAAACAATGTTTGGAGCGACCCGAAGGCTTCGAAAGACGAATATACGCGGAAGAAGTTGTTGGAATGCATAGATTTCGGCAAGGGGCTTGATGATGCGTTTCAGAAAAACGAGCAACGATGGATTATTTGGCGCACCCGCATTTTAGCTGATCCTCCAAACGAATCCTTTGCAGATTGGGGCAAGAGTGTTATCCGCGATGGATCACCATCTGATCTTGGCACTCTCGTCCTGCTCCTAAGCACTGGATCAGATCGAATGAGATCAAAGAGTCTGATACCTTTAGTCGCCACTTTGATTACATCTGACGATGACTATACTACGACATTATCAGGAATTGAATGCTCCCTTCTGCTTTCAGACTATCATTGTAGCATTGGTCAACCACGGCGAGCTTGGTTAGCTATCCAAAGAGGACTGGCTTCTGCTCAACTAATTGTGAGTTCTTGTGAGAGTACAATATCAGTTTTTCTAAAGTTTTACAGGGCTTACACCGCCAGTGTTCTTCACCAACAGCAAGTGGAATGGCGTTATCATTGCACTATGAGAATCAATTTTTGAGTCTTATGCTGGGGGTACCGTGTGGCATAAACGTTTGTCATAATATTGAATACGCAAAAGAAGACATTAGATTCTTCAAATCCGCGTTATGCAATATTTGCAACAAGTATTTGATGGCAACGGAAGATCGAAGGGAGGCACCTCTATCCTTAGTCCTTGAACTCGACCAGCAGCTCCAAGCTCTAATTTTCGCGATGCCGACGGAATGGAAACAATTGCAAACAGAGCCTTCAGATCTAGCAGAGACGTTTTCACCTGGTCTCTGTCTAGACAAAATTTTGATCCAGATACACACGCAACAATTGCGAACATATCTATATCTACCATTGATACTCGGATCAAGCCTTACTCAACCTTTGCATGCTCCCATGTACGAGATGAGTCGTACAGCTTGTCTCCATTCCTCAAGGGAGCTACTGAGGCTATATCATTTCCTGGCTCACCAGTCTTTGCTTGAACACGCACTCCTAGACTTCACTGGCTTTTCAGCCACAATGTTGATCATTCTTGACCTACTTGGCTATCCCAAATTTCAGATGGAAGATGAGGATTTTAGACGAGCAGCCAATCGGGACGAGCAAGACTGGAAGATTGTTGAGACAACTATCAGCATATTAGCCGACAAAGCAAAAAGTCACGACAGCAAAGTCATCAGGCAAAGCTTGAGAGTCCTACGTACGTTATCCGGTATCCGAGAACCTGATTGCATTGTCTATCCAGGATGCAGATATCGCTTCGTAGTTCCGTTCTTCGGCGAAATTCTAGCTCAGCCAGGCGAGAAATTTGGCTTCATCAATGCTCCTAACAGTACATCAACTACAAGCGAAGCAAGAGTAGTGCATAGAAGCGACCCTTCTGAAGACGTGGTCTCTAGAAGCGCCTCAACAAATGCGTCAAATTGTTCCAATATTGTACATGCGAGGAATCCAATAACAATATCAGAATTCTCTGGATGGCATGCATCTGGTACTATGCCTAGGCGATCTGGACACACTTTGAACATGTTTACTCAAGGATTGGAGGATATAGAGAGTGGAGACAGTCTGGGTGAAATGCTAAGCCTTGATCTCAGACCTGAAATGCAACAGTGGCAGTACATTCCAGACATGGACCTAAATCAAGATTGGCTATTGCTGGCTGAACCTTACACAGGCGATTCATATGTTAGAACCAAATAATTCATGCTTTGCTTGTCTTTAGTTGGAATGCAGGGTAATCTTACAATAGGAACTAATGTATTGACGAAAACACAAGAGTCAGTGAACACGAATACACAAAAACAGGCTTGCATATAACCACTTCTTTAGTCTTTGGTAAAGATCAGGTGATAGCTGGCGAAATGCAACCGTGCGACAATGGCGAGAACCTGGGCCCAGGCTTGTCAATGAAGCCGTGAATGAGCAACTTACAATTCTCGTGTCTCTTCTATTTCTATGAGCGAGCAACATGCAAGATACATGAGCAAGTTGTAGTGAGCATGTGATGGTTGCGGTGCGCTCAATAGCCTATGTCGCATTGGCTTCGCACAATCATGCTGGCTATATCGTCTCTCGCAGCGCAATTGCACATTTGAGACCACATCCAAGTTACACGCGCTTTTGCAGCATTCTGAAAGTATATATTTCCGACCAAACGCTTACAGTATCTACTGAACTTAGTAGTCACAAGCTACCAACATGACGATGTCAATTATAAAAATGACTTCTTTGATTGATGAGCCTACCTTTTTCCCGACTAACTGCTAGGTCCATCAGCAGGCTTCTGAGCTCCACCAAGAAATGATCGATTCCAATATATAGGGCTTCAAATGCATGAAGCATACTCCCATGAATACTTTTATGGATCAACTTGGGCTCCATCACGAACCAACCTGGATTGTACATTGAATTACTCAAAAGCTTTGATTCTTGAATGGATCAGGTTACCAACATAGAGAGTATTACTATTTCGAATATACTCAGGACGTAAGAAAGCAAAGATCAGCGACGTCATAGGGACTAACTACTGACATCGAACGGGTTTAAGCTTGACCATAAGCGCAGATTTGTCCCACAAAATAAAGGATTTCTGATCTATCCAATCATTGCTCTCTGGGCATAACTCAAGATCGTAGTGCCATAGTATTGTAGCACCAATGATACGCATTTCGTGATATGCTAGGCTAGAAGAATGTTTTAGTATATAGCAATATCTACTCCTATACAGACTTACTTTTTTCCAAGGCAATTACGTGGCCCATAAGAAAAGGGCTGGAACACGTCTTTTCTATCCGTGTCGTATCCAGTACCAGGTAGCCATCGCTCAGGAATGAACTTGTCGGCGTCTTTAAAGTTAAGATGAGAGCTGTAGGCAGCTTTCTGTGATACTGCAACATATGCCTATAATACACTGTTAGTTGGGCTAGAGAAGGATAAATATAGATAGAAATGATTGACCCTTACCCCTTCTGGCACCCATTCGCCACATATCGCAGCACCACCTTTCGGCACCGCCCGAGGCAGACCAGCTGGTACTGGAGGATAGCATCGAAGGGCTTCTTCAAAGCATGCATTTAGGTACTCTAAACGGGGTAATACGTCAATCGATAAGTCTTCCTCTGGCAGGGCGCGCACCTCGGCAACGACTTTCTTCATCTTATCAGGATTCTTTAGCAGTAAATAGGTTAATCCAGATAACAATGTAGCAGTAGTTTCAGTGCCAGCAGTCATAAAAAGTGAAGCATTCGCATGCATCACTGAGACTGGTAGTTGAATTGTTTGGTTTTGGAGGACAAGCTTCCAAATATCCGATTCGCCAACGTCAACCCCTTTTTCGAGTCTTTTATCCACGCGTTTGGCCGAGTGCTGGAAGTGTTCTAATCGCTTACCTCGCATGGATGGAGGCATTAGAATCTTAAGTATAAATTCAATTGTAGGGTAAAAGAGAGAAATGCGCATGAAGGCAGAGGTTTTGATACCTTGAAAGACTGCTTCGACCCATGGCGTATACTTGCCTGTATCCAACATACCCAAAGGCTCACCAAAGGTAAGATCTCCCATGATATCGAAAGTGGTAAAGTTATACAACTTTACTATATCAAAGGATGCCTCTGGGCTTTCAGCTATAGCCTTGTTGATGTTCCGTTTAAGTTTATCAACATGTTTGCGAATAAGTGGCTCTTGGAGTTTCAGGGCCTTGTCACTAAATGCGTGGGAGAACACTCTGCGTGTTTGGCTATGAATTTGTGTTGAAGGTTCTGTTATGACGTTATGCTCGCCATTCGGTGCACATCTGTAGAAACGTTTGGCTTCTTTGGTAAGTTCTGGACGTCCTCCTACGCGGTGACCAGCGATGTCTTTCCATGCTTGAGGAGTGATATAACTTAGTCCCTCGGGGGAGTATCGGACCACTTCGCCGTACTTTTCATGTAATCCACGGATCCATGGGAGTTCTTGGCCAGTGATGGTGTAGTAAAGATATGGTATGTTTGACAGGGCCGCAAGTTTAGGACCAGGGACTGAGTCTCTAGTCAGTGTGCGAGATTTAGCGCAGTACCACAGGTTACTTACATTTCTTCAAGGGGTGTAAAAAGACTCTGTAAGCGGCGCGCAGGACTACTCTAAGAGTAAACTATGTCTTTGTAAGCTTTGTTGACAATAGTAGTTATCTTAGCTTCAATCTTACAAGCGCAACGAATGCAGCGACATAGTGTGAAAAGTTTTCTGATTTCATTGTGCTGGAGGTAGACCTAATGTCGGAATTGAGAGATATGGTAGACCTCAGAGCAGGGTTTTAGAGGACGAGTGTGTTAGAGAGCTAGCAAATCCCAACTTTGGTCTCAATTTATAACTGCGATGTCTCAAGCGAGCCCCACCATTCGTTCGGCCAATATGCAGAGATTTGCCCTAGATCTGGTTGCGAGCGAGGCTTTCCGTAGGTAGTGTTGACGTTGCAGGGCCATCTACGACGGTCGTCTCTGTCGTACAGGGATCATTAACCTTTCGTCCGACTCTTTCCTCCGGCTGGAGTGTGACCGAGCTGAGCCGAACAATGCGACACAACAGACGTACATGACTAATTAGTCTGCAGGAAAGTGCAAGGGGCCCCCTTTTGAAACTCGATAAAGTTTGAGTTTATGAAGTCAGGCGTGATACAAGCAGTGAGTGGCAGAGTCGTCTTTACCAAGGCTACCCATCTCTTTTGAAACCACTCAAAGTGATTTGTTCTAGCAACAATCTAGAAGAACGATTCAGACCTTCAGATTTCCATTGGTGATACAGCTTGGACAAGATCTGGTGGCGTTCTTCTGGCATATCGTGGCGTAAATAGTAGGTGGGCCAGAACTGAAGCCGAAGCCGAAGCCAGACCCAATTTTCAGTCATAGAGATCATATACGCTGTGTGCCCCATAACTACAGTCGTAAGCCGACATTTTTGACTCCTATTCTCCGCCCATACTCGCATCATGATACCTGCTAACAATAGAAACATCGAAAAGTCTCTCTTGGAAAGTAGCTATCCGCACGACATACGAATGACACTGCTATATTGATATGGGTTTACAGTAGTTGTTGCGTTGAATATACTAATAGATCTTTTCCAAACATGCATACATGAGAGTCAACGATGCCTGCTAATCTGATTTTCTTGATTTCACTGTAGACGCTGTGGTGAGGCAGAGTATAATGCACGCTCATACAAGCCAGTAGAAGTAATCGATTATAGATACACTAGCCTACTGAAATTTCTATTTGCCATAGTTATTGCGTTACAATAGACCATGACAGTTGCGATTTTGATAAGGCTTTGGCATGATGAGCGGCTCGCTATACTTCGACGTTATCCATGTTTGTTGCACCTCTCTGTAGTTTTAGAGATCTGAACGCTTGCAATTTTTAATTCTTAGTGGAATTTGAAACGGTAAGCTTACTGATCTCGCACGTTAATGGCGCAGGCTTATGTATACGAAAGTTAATAGTTTAGGTACTTCTTTATTTAGTCAACCTACGTTCTTATACTAAGCATCTCTGTGATCTGTGACACATCTACCAATCCTACTATTCCTCGGACCAAAGATTTCGGGGTGAAATCAACTCCGAGACCGATGACGAATCTCTGTTATTAGCCTCTTTAGGCATAGCGAGCTCGGAGATACCGGACAGTCAGGAGTGTTTCTAAATTAAAAGCTAGGAAAGTGGCTCACGGAAAACAAATATAATCACATCAGACAAAATTTTGACTTCCGTAGCTAAACCTTTTCCTATGATCTTATCATTTGGCTATTAGATTTCTTTAGTCCTTAGTCGACGAACCGTCCGCGTAATTACCAGGCTAGAGACATGGATCAAAATGGGTCATCGAACAGTGGTAACAGGCCCATTGCTCCGACATCCCATTTCAACCGCGTTCTCCACCAAGTAATAATCAACGACGCTATAATTAACGCCGAATATGAAGGTAATGGCACGTTGGAAGACCCTTACCTTATATCGTGGCTGCCAAATGACCCTTCAGATCCCATGAATATTCCAACTGGGATCAAGTGGTCGATAACTGTCACTGTAGCAATGACGACTCTGGCTGTTTCGTTGGCATCATCAGCATTCTCTGGTGGTCTCCACGAAATGCAGACAGAATTTGGTGTCAGCGAGATTGTCGTCACCTTGGGGATTTCTTTATTCGTCTTGGGTTTTGCTGTTGGGCCCCTGTTTTGGGCCCCTGTGAGTGGTTAGCCTGTTTGCACTATGTGTTATTGCGCTATATGCTGATTGAATATAGAATTTCTTGGACGCCGATATATTATCATCTCTTCTGGTGTACTCCTTAGTATATTCAGCGCGGCTTCTGCAGCTTCTCAAAATATGACTACGCTAGCTGTCACAAGGTTCCTAGCTGGTGCTTTTGGCTCATCGCCACTGACAAACGGCGGCGGCGTCATCGCCGATATATATCCTGCTTCCCATCGCGGACTTGCAAACACTTTATATGCGTCAGCCCCTTTTCTTGGCCCAGCAATTGGCCCGATTGGTGAGTTCAGCCCATAATGCTTGGATCTAATGAAGCTAACCCTGTCTAGTAGGTGGATTTGTTGGACAGACCGTCGGTTGGCGTTGGATACAAGGCGTAGTCGCTGTCTTCACGGGAGTGATGGCGATCCTATGTGCCTTGGTCGTGCCCGAGACCTATTCACCTGTGCTCCTGCAGAAACGGGCAGCAAAACTTTCTCACGTCACCTCAAAAATATTCAAAAGTAAACTCGAGCATACCAATGGCAAGAAGACCTTATCCGAAACATTCACTAAAGCATTGGTCAGGCCCTGGATATTATTATTTCTAGAACCTATCGTTTTGCTGTTGGCCGTATACCAGGCGATCATATATGGAGCACTTTATATGTTCTTCCCGGCTTTTCCCATCGTTTACCAGAGGGGGCGGGGTTGGTCAACAGGTGTTGGGGGTCTAGCATTCATCGGAGTCGCTGTAGGCATGTCCTGTGCAATCGCATATTTGTTTTGGGAAAACAAACGCTATACTCGCAACATAGCCGAATCGCCAACCGGACATCTTGATCCCGAAGCAAGGTTACCGCCCGCGCTCCTTGGGAGTATCACTATACCCATCGGGCTCTTTTGGTTTGCTTGGACTAACGGTCCAAACATACACTGGATTGTTAGCATTGTCGGCAGCGCTCCTTTTGGCTTTGGGATGGTGCTAGTCTTTATATCGTGCGTTAACTATCTCGTTGACTCGTACGTTATATATACTGCATCTGTAATGGCCGCTGCCTCTGTTATTCGCTCGCTTTTTGGTGCGGCATTTCCGTTGTTCACTTCTTACATGTACCAAGATCTGGGTATACATTGGGCCTCAACTGTTCCTGCATTTCTCACTCTTGCTTGCGTCCCTTTTCCATTCTTGTTTTATAAGTTCGGGGCGGGAATTAGGACCCGTTGCAAATACTCCCGAGAAGCTGCCACGGCGCTAAGCAAGATGCGCAGCTGAAGTTGGACGTCTTATAAGCTAATTAATAATCGGTTATAAAGTTATACCTCTATTAGGGGTATTAACCAATACTAAGAATATTAGGATAAGCTTCGATATCACCACCTCTGGGTCGTGTGGAACCAATCCAGCGCCTCGAAATCCTCCTAAGATATTATCTTTTGTAATAGTCTTGCTATAGGCCTGCTGGAAGGCTGGGAGGAACTCGATCTTGGTCATATAGTTAATTCCATTGCGTATTATCTCCTTAGCTTGGCGCCCATACGCCCTCTTTAAAGGCGAGAAATAGCCTATATTAAGCGGCTATAGTAGATAAGAAGAGTAGGGAGGTATATCAAGAGTGATAATCTTTACCTCCTTATAGTATTATTAGAACTTAAGTAAGTTGTGGCTCTTATAACTATTAAGAATAAGTAGACGATAGGCTCTAATAGTGCGCTCTTTTATATACCTATTAAAGTGCTCTAGCCACTTTATACTAAGCTTATTCGTCGTCTAGCCGTTCTAAGAGACCCTAATAAGCCAGTCTCTAGGCAGGCTATCCTCCTTATACTAAGTAGAGAGGTGGTGCTTGCCTTAAAAGATAATAAAGGGTGGGATCGCCTAGCTAGCTACACTAATATAAACTACGCTGGTGACCCACTCCTAGTTGCCCTACTATAAGGATTTTAGCTTTAATCGACGTTTAGAGGCTATAACTACTACTAACGCGTTATATATACCTATTATAAAGCCTATCTTATTAAAATTATACGTATTATTATTCTAGATCCTATACTTAGCTTTAGTAGTCTATACTAGACGGAACTAGCCCTACACAAGCTTAGGATCCTTATAGAGGGCTCTCCTATAGTCGTACTTTCAATTAAACTTTATTTTAAGCTCTAGGCGACGCTTTATGAATACTTTAGGCTAGTTTAGGCTAATAGGGTTATAGTAATAGATAGCTAGTAAAGAATTAGCTAGATCTTTAATAGTAGGAAGGCGTAGTGGAAATCCTCGCGTATTAAGGTCTAGTATATAGTCGAAAATCATCTCCTCTTCTATTATAGGAAGTTTTATTAAGTTAGGCGTATAATCTTATCTAGAGAGCTTTCTAGTAAGTTAATTAATAAGAGTGCTTTAGGAGACGCTATAGATTACTATAGAGTATCGCTAGCTAAGTGTCGCATTACGTTAGATAGCCTATATTATAAGCTATAATTAAGATTCTTTTAGAGAGTTTTGCACGTTATTGCGTGGAGGCATCACGTATGGTAGTCAAAGTTGGTGGGGTCTTGGCAGAGTGACCGCTTCGGTCTACTGACCGACTCGCTATACAGATACGTTAATAGTTATTTTAGTTATACTAAAATAGGTAGGGTAGAATTATAAGTTACTAGGTACTTAGCTAGCAATATAATTTAGTTCTAAATAGTATCTAATTAAAGCTAGAAGCGGCGTAGCTACTTAATCCTAATAATATAGTCCTATAATCCTAAGTCTATAATAATAAATAGATAGTTATGGATCTTATAGCTATTAATAGAGAGGTATAACTAGATATATTAACTAATCCTTATCTAGACTTAATTTTAAAATCCTTTAACTATAATCTTAAAAGGTAGTTTTTAGATAGGAACCTAAAGCGAACTAGAGATAGTATAAGTAATAGTAGAATTTAAAAATAAGAACTCTTAGGCTCTAGTTTTAACTAGTAACTATAAGCTAATACTATAGTCTTTTAAATATAGGATAGTAGGAACTTAAAAGTAATTTCCTCTAAATAAGTATAATAAATTAATTTTAGTAAGGTTATACTTATAGATATCTAGGGCGGAGAGTTTTCCTAGGCTTCTTTATTTCCTAACTAATTCTTATCTATATAATATTTCGTAGCTTCCTTAAATACATCTTCTTCTAGTACTACTTCTATCTCTCTTACCTATAGAATAGTATAATTATTTGCGAAGTGGCTAGGCTTGCCGTAGTTATAGTAGATACTAGTGTTAGACTATAGGCTAGATGAGTACAGCACGGGATATATCAGATGAATCGATGAGCAAACAGTCGTATTGATACGAGACGAATCACTGGGGAGCTACTCCAGTGATCGTAGGGTATTTATAGCCATGAGGATGGCTATGATAACTAATAAGGCCCATGTAGGGCTGGATTGGTCCAACCTGGGCCAATTCCTGACACTTTAAACTAGATATTAATAAGCACCTTACCTATAAAGATAATAAAGGGGGTAGTTAATAACCTAACGCGCCTACGCCTTAGATTATAATAATCTACTTATAGTTGCCTAGCTATATCTATTTATTTTTACTATATTCTTCTAAACTTATAATAACTAGCTATAATAAAATCTTACTTATTATAAAGCTAGTTTTATTAAAGTTATAGATATTATTATCTATAATACTCTACTTCTACTTTATTACTTTAACTAGATTAAACTAGCGCTAGATAGCTACTAGATCTTTATAGGTGGCTCGCTAATAATTATAATAATAACTCTAGCGTGTATAGAGCTCAATAGTTCGCTTAATAAAGTTATTAATCTAGTTTCTACTAATAGGGTTACTAGCGCGCTTATATAATAGTTTATTAGCTATTACTTAAATATTAGCTTTTATAGGCGCAAATCCTCTTATAAACTCCTTAAGAATACGCTTAACTATAGCCTCCTCTTCTAGCTTATCTAGGCGCTTTAAGTTCGCTTTATAGTCGCGTTAGGAGCGCTTTCTAGCACGTTAGTTAGATAAGGTTCTTTATAGGATATTATTAATAGAGGTAGTATAATTTATATTTTTAATATATTATAACGTGGTTCACAAGCGAATCGGACACCTAAGCGAATCGGACACGCCCCACTAGCGCGTTAACTTTAACACTACAACGCGTTATATCTTAATAATATAATTATCTATTAACTTACCTTATATTAGATTTTTAGCTTACTCTTTTTGATATCTAATTATAATATATTTAAAGCTAAAGACGTGCTATCTCTATCTATAACGTGCCTTGAAGTACTCTATCTAACTAACGCGCTAGAAAGCGCTCTAGACGCGACTATAAAGCGAACTTAAAGCGCCTAAATAAGCTAGAAGAGGAGACTATAGTTAAGCGTATTCTTAAAGAGTCTACGCGAGGATTTACGCCTATAAAAGCTAATATCTAAGTAATAGTTAATAAACTATTATATAAGCGCGCTAGCAACCCTATTAGTAAGAACTAGGTTAATAACTTTATAAAAAGAACTCCTAAGCTCTATACGCGCTAGAGCCGTCCCTATAATTACTAGCGAGCTATCTATAAGGACCTAGTGGCTATCTAGCGCTAGTTTAATCTAGTTAAATTAATAAAATAGAAGTAGGGTATTATAGATAATAATATTTATAACTTTAATAAAACTAGCTTTATAATAGGTAAGATTTTATTATAATTAATTATTATAGCCTTAGAAGGATATAGTAAAAAGAAGTAGATATAGCTAGGTAACCATAAGTAGGTTACTATAATCTAAGGCGTAGGCGTGTTAAGTCGCTAGCTACCCCCCTTTATTATCTTTATAGGTAAGGTGCTTATTAATATCTAGTTTAAAGACCTATCTACTAACTAGGTCTTTAAAGTTAGTTCTAATAGCTAGATAAATAATTAGCTTACTCTTATATAGTTAGAGTATTTTAATACCTATATAAAGAGCTATACTATAGGTAGATATTAACTACTTATTATTAATAGCTATAAGAGCTACTACTTTATTAACTTTTAGGATCTTTATAAGGAGAAGAATATAGTTCTTCTTTATATACCTATACACTTATTTTATCTATTATAGCCTCTTAATATCGCCTACTTTAGGCTATTAAAGCGCAAGTATAGCGACGTAGTTTTAGTCTTAGTACGCAACCGCACCAACTATATTAGTAAGGAGACCTTCCTACTAGCCTTTAAGGCTACTTTTGAGTAGTCTATTATAAAGGAGAATATCTAAGCTGGCTTTAGAGGTACTAGAATAATCCTATATAACCTATAGGCTGTGCTATCGAAGATTAATGTGGTAATGTAGACGCTAAAATAATTACCGCGATAGGCAGCTACCTAGGAGGCGCAGACACTACGTAATACGCGCGAAGTTAAGGCTTAAAGTACTCTTATTTAATAGAGAGTAAGAAACTACTCTAGGTCTTTTATAAGCTCTTTAGACGAAAAGATTATATAGCTTAATAAAGGTGCGTAATAGATAGCTTATAAGATAGTACTACTATATAAGAAAGTTAGTAGCCTTAAAGCGGCTCTAGATATAGTAATAAAGCGTAAGAGCTATAAGTGGCGATACGTATAGATAGATAAGACTCTTACTATAGGCAAGGTATAAGAGGTATTAGCTAAATAGGCGGGTAGTAGTCGAGACGATAGTGAGAGCGCGTCGAAGAGGGTGTAGGGAGAGAGGTGGTGTGGGTGTTATAAGTAGACTAGACATAACGCTCGTATATATATAGTTAAGATAGATAATATAAGTAATAGTAGTAATTCTAAAAATTAATTTAGTATATTATAATAGTCTATTAACTATAATAAATATCTATAATAATAGGGTAAAGTTAACGCGCTAGTAGGGCGTATCTAATTCGCTTAGGTGTCTGATTCGCTTATAAACCACGTTAATTAGATATTAAATAGCGTAAGTTAAAGATCTAATTTAGAATAGATTAATAGATAGTTATATTATTAAGATATAACGCGTTATAGTGTCAACGTTAGTATACTAGTGAGGCACTAGTGATTCGCTTAGGTTGGCGATTCGCTTATAAACCACGTTAGTTAACTCTCTTATAAGTTCCTCTTTTATATAGACTAATACTTAGTTATTCTATCTTAGTATAGAATTAATTATTATTTACTTTAGTTAACTCCTATAACTCTTCTCTATACGAATCGCTAGAAAATAATCGCACAGTTTACGTATTAACCATCTCGCCCTAACCTAGATTAAGACTAGGGAAGTATTACCTTAAGGCCCCGTGTAACACTTAGGTGGCTAACTCACTTTTAAACTATATTATACTAACTAAATTGGGTTCTAGAAAACTATACTTAATAGTATATTACTTCGTCGTGTGTATCATAGCTAGATTAGTTACTAATAACTAATAGTAATATAGGAAACATACTAGAGTATACGCTAACTTAATCTAATTAGAAATATATATTCTATTTAACTATCCTAAAACTATTTTAGTTAATAGATTATAGAAACTAATAGATTATTAAAATATAGTATTGGAAGTACGGCACATTAGATATTCTATCTTTAGAGTTTTAGCCTTGCTATGCCACGTAGGCGCATATCTTAAGGACTTATATTTGATATTACCCTATCTTATAGTAATTATGCTACTAAGTAAGAATCTACTAAGTATTAGTATTCTTATAAGAGATTTAGTAGATAGGAATAGAGATCTTAAGAATAGTATTAGATGAATCCTTAGGGTTTAGTCCTAGGTTCGGAGGAAGTATTTATATAGTATATATTCTCGTCCCTATTAGCCTAAGGGATGCCTAATAGGGGTTTAAGGGATCTCCTTAGGGACCTTTCTTAAGTTACGTAATAATAATTTCCCCCCTTCTTAGAGAGTTATTCTAGCTTTCTAATTAACTTACTATACTATTTAGATATTATTTATTATATCTAAGTTATACCTTTATAACCTATTTTTCTTACTTTATACCCTTTTTTACTAACTTACGATATCTAGGTCACTACCTTATTCTAGTAGCTATCTAATACTTTATTATAGCCTTACCTATAAATAAAAAAAATTATATAGAAAAAAATTTATAGGTTCTATAGTTATAGCTTATTATATAACTATTTCTACTTTTATATATTTCTTTTCTACTATTTCTTTATAGGGCTAGAATTAGCTATTACTATTTATCCCCTTTATAGTAACCTATTACTTATCGCTAGTTTATCTTATACTTTTACTTAGATTAGCTAGAAATTATATATTTTATCTTTTACTTTACTAAGTTACTACCTAGCGCTATTACGCGCTAAAGACCCCTTAGGGTACTACTAGAACCTTTACGAGTTAGTAAGGGAGTGGTATAGAGATATAAGTATCGCCTATTACCCTATCCTTTTAGTTTTCCTTAATCTTTCTTAACTAAATCTTTTCTTTATTCTTTAGCTTAGTTTCTAGTTTATTAATATGCCTATCCTTTAGCTACGTATTCCTAGGTTAGTCTTAGACTATCCTATTATAACTTATATCTATAACCTACCGCCTTATCTATAGCTATAACCTCCCCTAGTCTAGGCTACTTATAGCTACTATCTTTCCTTATTAACTACTAAGAGTAAGGGTAAGATATCTAATAGAACTATTAAGGGCCTTATCTATATCTTTATCTATAAAAAGTTCTATAACTAGTCTATTAATTTTAGATTTTATAATACTTACTAGAGTTCTTATAAGAGTAGTTATACTTTAATAAGTTTACTTTTTTCTAATTCTCTTTTATTCTTTTAGCTAATCCTTTAGTAGATCTTACCTAGGTTCTATTATATAGTTAATATTCTATTCTTTCTTATTATAGGGGGGTGATATAAAAAAAACGTACTTAAAAAAGTAGCTATCTTAAAATAGGTATATCTTAATAATAGATTTAGCTAAATTAAAGAAATTAGGAATATCTTAAAGAGAATATCCTAAAGTTAATATAGATATTATTAGGATATATCTACTAAGTAGCCTAACTTAGTAATATAGACTTAAATCTAAGAGATAT
>PELC01000189.1:0-27280 GCA_005212705.1 Curvularia lunata
GGGGGGGGGGGGGGGGGGGGGGGGGGTTAAAAAAAAACTTCATAGTAGCAGAACAAAGCGTTGAAGTGGGTAGATCTCATGGATTTTTTGTCCATCTAGTGCGAGTGTACAGCAGCGTCACAGCATTGAAAAGAAGTCAGAGAGGCTGTTTAGGATAATTCAGAGGTAGGATATTTACGTGTGCAAACGTTGATGCAGATAGAAGGATTGGAGCAGAGGCAGACGTTGCCCTTAGCCATACTGCAGCAACAGAAAACGAAGTGTCCTAATAGGCACATTCTGTACTGTGACGCGATGTCTGTGTAAGCAGTCCAAACGTTTTGTAGTTAGACCATCTCGATACTTGCAGAAGTAAAGACCAGGTTACCTCAGTCTGCATTGATCGCGTCGAAAAAAAAATCGTCTCACAGCACGACTTCCAGCGACGCTCTGGCAATAGTCCAGCAAGATGTCAGTGACAAACCCGTATGACGAACAAAAGTTACGAGGATTGTCACGAAGTGATCAGACAGCAGCTTCCTCACAACGTGCTGCACAGTCAGTCAAGAAGAAAGGTCTCCCGCTGATACTTGTCAGGACCCATTGTTAAGCTGGCATTCGGGGACCGACTGGATGGCATCACTCAAACTAGTCATTGAGCATAGTGTATGATCAACATATACCATTATGAGCATCTCACATGTCTACGATTTTGATTAAACGCTAGTCGTGGGTAACTTCTATAAGAGGGGGATATAGCAGAAGAGTTCCATTTCAATGAACAAAAATAACAACCTGAATGACTCAAGACTTAAAGTGGGGAGCATTGAGGATGATGCCCATAGAAAGACCTCCAATGGTGCCAGCGATAGGGATAGTCATGATCCAGGAGAAGACCAAGAGGGCTACTCGCTGCCAGTTGACGGCCTTGTAAGTGCCGTTGCAGAGACCAACACCGACGGTAGCTCCAGTGATGCACATCGAGGTTGAAACAGGAAGGGAGTATTGTGAGAAGATGAGGACGGTCAGAGCAGCACCCATTTCCATAGAGCAACCTATTGTTACAAGTTAGTACGTGCGAGATAAGAGTTGTGGGGCAGACAAATTATCGTACCTCTGCTAGGCGAGTGGTAAGTGATCTTGTTACCCATGACCTTCATGATGTTGTAGCCATAGGTAATGAGACCGAGAGACAAGGTGGCGGAAAGGACAGCAAGCTGCCAGAGAGGAACAGGTGCTTTCGACTTGGAAGCCTCGCCTGTGTTCCAGGCAGTGTAGATGACAGCCCAGGGACCAACAGCGTTACCGATATCATTGGCACCGTGAGCGAAAGACGCAGTGCAGGCAGTGAGAACCTGGACGAAAGAGTAGGTGTGCTCGACTTCGTTGGGGTACTTCTTCGCATGGCTGTAGACACGCTCCATGCGCTTTCCTTCGGGGGTACCGTGGATACCAGTCTGAGCAGCGTGGATATCATAGTTGACACCATAGAGACAGCCGACGACAATCATAGCGGGAATGCGCTTGAGAGTGATGAGCATGTTCTTCTTCTCGTAGATTTCGCCACTTTCGATCTTGTTCTCGTGCAGGTAACGCATAGCCCAGCCGAGAGGACCGCGCTTGTTCCTGAGTTTGGCGTGGAAGCGCTCTTGGCCTTGTTCAACGAGCTCCTTGTAAGTGAGCTGACGGTGTTCCTCAACGAGAGCACCCTTTTCAGCTCCATTGGCAGTGTCGACCTCAGAGTTGCTGTTGTTGTGCTCAAGAGTAATCTCATCATCTTCCTGCACAACAGCGTAGTCAGGAACGATAGCAGCCTCGGCGTTTTCTTGAGCAGGGCGCTTGAACAGAAGCGGGCCTTGAATGACATGGTACCAGCGCACGTTGGCATCGCGCTTGACGACCTTGGCGTACAAGTAGGGCACAAAGAAGATGAAGGACAGAACGGCAAGGCCGACACCGCAGGACATGGTGACGGTAGCGACATACCACGCTGGCTTCTTGTTCAGGCCAAGCTTGGGGGATCCCTTGTAGACGACGGACAGGGTACAGATGGTTCCGGCGACTAGGAAGAAGAAGGGCGCGGTCCAGATAGCCCATGGGATGGGATTTTTGCGGAGATGAACAGTGAGCTTGATCAACATGAAGATGATAGCACCGAAGCATGCGGAGGCAACAGGGGCCATTCCGAGACCAGCGAAGATGGCGCCGAGACCTTTGCCCTTGTTCCAACCCCACTGGACTTCGGAAGCACCAGCAACTGCGACACCAACACCAGCAACCGAGGAAATGAGCGAGTACGACGAGGAGACGTGAGCCGAGTGCTTTGTGCACCACATGACCCAGAGGGATGCACCAGCAAGGGCGCAGGTGAAGGCCAGCATCTGGACACCAGCATCTCCCTTGAAGGCAGAGGTAGGGATGATGCCGTTCTTGATAGTTTCGGCGGTACGGGCACCGACGGTAATGGCGCCCACCATCTCAAAGATGGTACCGAGGATCATAGCCTGGCGGTATGAGACGGAGCGCGAGGAGACGGAGGTAGCCCACGCATTGGCGACATCATCTTCAACTGGTTAGTGGTGTGCCACTTGAGTGACCCAGGGATTTGGAACGTACTGGCACCATTGTTGTAGGCATCCAACATGGCAAAGAAGGTGCCGATGGCGAATACATAGTTGTACTGCGTGAGACGCGGCATCTTGACTGATCCTCTGCTGGGACAAGCTGTGCTCTGGAAGAGTGAGGAGAGCTGGGATGACAGGCCAGCGAGGGCATGTGTCAGGTGTATATATATATATATTGTATATCTCCCAGTTTAAGCCATGTGCGGCGCTTCTGGCCCGCAGTCGGCCCTGTGAATGTCTCCAGGCCTTCCAACCGACAGACTATACCCTCGGGGGTGACATTCGAATCCAGGTATTTGGGGGGTGCCGCAGCGCAGCCACTCAAAAGGCGCAACGTGAGAGGGCCTACCAAGAGAACGTGTGCTCAACGCAGCCATGTCATTGGCAGCACAGAACGAAGGCAGACGAGGAAGCCTGAGCTTCCCGGTAGAAGCTGATAGCAAAGAGACATCAAGCCGATGCCAATGCTTCCTCTGCGGCTTGGCGGGGCCTTGGCGGCTCTCTTGGCCGTCTGGCGGAGTGTAACCGCGCCTAGAGAAACGAGCCAATCAGAGCATTTCATCGCAGAACGTGTCTTCGTTGCAGGCCTCAAGACGTCTCACTGCTCACTACAGCTGTGCCGGCCTCTCCAGCTGCTCCCCCACGTGCAGCCGTCCATGAAGACCACCGACACGACCGGCACCGCTGACTGGCTCTTTACCACATTGCAACGGATCTCGCCGAACCACAGTGGCTACACTAGGTATTGGGCCCTATCCCGAGCCTGGAGACTGGCCCGAGCAATGCGACTGTAAAGGTACAATGCCTTGCGAGCACTGGTTCAAAGCAAAATATGCCTCGTTCCGACCAGGTGGTCGTCCGCCACCCTGCACACACCAGCACATGTAATACGCCTCTCGGCTTTATTCAAAAAGTTTCAGACAGTTGCTTGGCAAAGTTTCCGCCCTCTGTTGAGAGTTCACTGTCTACTCCGTGTAGACGGCCGAGGATACGCTGGTGGTGGCAACATGGAATATCGTCGGCGTCGATTGGCTCCATTGCGTAACGGCAGGCCGGTACAAGTACGAAGTAAGCAGGAAGCTTCCATGTTCGCTGTTTTAAGGGTCTTATCGGCATGGATCTAAAGCCCTATGAGGAAGGACCGATGGGAAGGGGGAAAAAAGACTTCATATCGCTTGCAACATTACTGGGTTCAGCGTAAGTGCCTACGCAATGCGCGATCTTTGACAACAATCGAAGGATACCCGCACCCAGAGATCAGTGTGGGTCGTCCCACATTGGGTCAATCGCTTATCCCTGCCCAAAGCGCATACATGCGTATCTATCACGATAAGATCGTTTGCCTTGACCCATGTGGCAGGCCCCAATTTGGGACCCTAGCGCGTTGGCATCGGCGTCCATGGCCCCCTTTCCCCGCAAGACGCTCTCGTCATCATGTACGACTTGCGTATCCACAACGGCTGAGCAAGGCGGGAACACAATACCAAGTAATCGTTCACGAGTCAATCTAGCAAACTGCATATATAGGTTACCTGAAACCCGGCATTGTTGTGAGGAATGCGACGAGTCGAGCAACGCCAGTGGTTGACGGTAGTAACGGAGCACGGCCAGATGACTGTAAGACTAATCAGCACTTCGGAACCATCAAAATTCTGCTTACAACATCTTGCCATGGTCACTGCCTGCACCTGGCACCAGTCCATTGACCACATGTCTTTACACGTGACAATCACCACAAAAGCCCAAAGCCATGCTGTCAACATAAGCTCGTGGGTTGAAGTATGCAGTGTGGGGAAGCACCGCAACCTGCCCAGGCACACGTGTGCCGAATATCCATCTTCCAAGCTGGCGCATCACTATTAAGCTCCACCATCCAGCCTCGGCGTTTGTAGGATTTAGAAACCCCTCTGAATGACTCCAACTGGTGAATGTGCTAATGCGTGACCATGTTGGAGACTCTTTGCCCATTCCGTCACCAAGTGGGGACAAGGCGTGATCGCGTGGGTGCACCGTGGAAACCCAAAATCCAATTAGCGGCAGGGTGCGTTATCATATCAAGAGCTTCTCAAGATAAATCCGAGAAGCTGTAGCTTTGAGTCTTACGGAAACTGAAAATATTTAAAACACCTCAACACGGCTCCCACAAGCCCACGACACCCACAATACCTGTAATGGCGCCACATGCAGTACATGCTGCAGAACCAACAACGCTGCCAACGAATACCCCCTCCACACAAAATGCCACACAGCCTACTGGACATCTATCGCCACCGGCAGAGACTAAATCTATAAAGAATCACCCAGATTTGAATATCCCATACCCGGTCTCCAAGTTCAAAATCGACCCACAGCGCCATATAGACCACGTGCGAGAGATCAAAGTTGCCGTAATTGGTGCTGGGCTTTCGGGCATCAGCACTGGCATCTTGCTTCCAGCCAAAGTTCCCGGTATTCAACTAACTATCTTCGAGAAGAACAATGATGTGGTTGGTTCCCAACATGCTTCCTTGTCTTACATGTCTAATGAAACTCTAGAGTGGAACATGGTTGGAGAACAAATATCCTGGTGTTAGGTGCGACATACCTGCCCACGTTTATCAATCTACATTTTCACCAAACACTCAATGGTCCGAAGTCTTTGCCCAGGGCTCCGAGATCCGTGATTATTGGCAAGCCCAGGCTAAGAAACACGATGTGTACAAGTATGTTAAGCTACAACATCGTGTGGAGCAAGCCGAATGGGATAATGCGCAATCTCAATGGCACCTACGCGTACATGACCTTCACGATGACAGTGTATTCACCGAAGCCTTCGACTTCGTCATAACTGCAATCGGAAGGTTCAATGCCTGGAAATTGCCTGATTACCCGGGACTGGAAAAGTTCCAAGGCCATTTGCGACATACATCGGACTGGGATACTTCGTATAACCCGGGAGGAAAGAAGGTTGCAGTCATTGGAAATGGCGCGAGCGGCATCCAAATTGTGCCAAACCTACAGCTAATGGCCGAACACGTCACGCATTTCGTACGGAATCCCACTTGGATCGCAAAATCCTGGGCAGGCGATGAGCGCACTTTCGAAGCTCAGCCGTATCCTGATTCACAGCGCAAATCGTTCGAGGATCCCAAAACATACCTGAGTTATCGCAAAGAGCTTGAAGACAAGTATTGGAGAGGCTTTCGTGGAATGATTCGCGGCACTCGAGAAAATGCAGGTTTAGCGGAACAGTTCACCGAAGTTATGAAGAAACGCACAGCAAAGAAACCTGAACTTCTCGACGGTCTGATACCGACTTTCTCGCCGCATTGCAGACGCTTGACGCCCGGTCCAGGCTACCTTGAGTCACTCACAAAAGATAATGTCAGCCTCGTGAAAACTCCTATCAAGCAATTCACAACCACCGGCATAGAAACGATAGACGGGAGGGTTTTCGACTTTGATGCTATATTCTGTGCTACTGGAGCAAACACAGATCTCGTTCCTCCGTTTCCAATCAAGGCGAATGGCGAGGATTTGAACAAAGCTTGGAAACCCCAAGGCAGATGGGGTTTTCCATACACATATATGGGAATAGCCACTCCTGGCTTTCCCAACTTATTCTTCTTGTGTGGCCCCCATGCCACGGGGCCCTCTGGTACCGTGCCACAGGGTGTAGAAACTACACTTGCCTACCTCGCCAAAGTCCTTCGTAAAGCTTCTACTCAGGGAATCAAAGCGCTGGCTCCTTCTCAAGAGGCTACTGATGAGTTTGTCGATTACAGTGATGCTTTCTTTCCCACTACCGTCTTGACGGACAAGTGCTCATCCTGGAATAACGGCGGTTTGCCTGGCCAACGCATCCATGGGCTCTGGCCTGGCTCGGCAGCTCATTTTACCATTGCCAGACGTGATCCACGATGGGAAGACTGGGAGTATGAAAGAGAAGATAAGAGTAATCGATTTGCGTACTTTGGTAATGGCTATACGCTGGCAGAGCTGGACGAATCCGTGGATCTTACTTCATATCTGAAAACACCCGAAGAATTGGACTTGAGAAATCTGCATGAGCTTTGGTGGGATGTGCCGGGTGCGCAGAAGAAAACTTGAGCTGTAGCCATTAGATAGCCGACAACCTCTAGGTCACATGACTTTGTTTTCACCACCACACGTGATTTGGATGTACTGTCATTCTTGTTGGTTTAGCCACATGTAGACCGACACGACTCCTTACCTTCATTTCCTCAATGCTTCAAGAATCGTATTTTCATTTCAACTAATTCACTCTGCTTCAAGATCGGTTCACCCAGTCTCCAATCACGACATTTCTCCAAATATTCCGTCATGCAGATATCTCCATCTCGAAAGTTACTCCAACAATCCACTACCCCGCATCTCATAGGATGAATTCCGATATCTAATGTGAACTTCCCGCGGTATTGCGCGTCCATTGCCAAATTGCGTGCTGTCCGCTCACATTGTCGACACCCTCAATCGGCCCGGCCGATATGCCAGTTTCAGCAAAGACGTCTGGATAGCTAGCCTTTGGACGACTTTCACCAAATAGTATTACGTCTGCCAGATGCCGAGAAAAGCCATTTTGTGCTCCCAGGATACGCGAAAACTATGCGTCCAGCAATGATAACAACACGGGTACATGCCGAAGCACGCCACAGAGGGCTAGTATTTGCGCATCGGCTTGAGCGAGACGGAAAATGTCAACAGAAGGATTCATATTGGCTTTCAAGTCAACTAATCAATTTGAAAAGATAGATAGAAGGAGATACATCTGCACTTGTTCTACGATAAGACTACCTTTGGCTTTGCATCGCACGCTCTTTACCCCAACGCATCGTTATCCTCATCATGGCTGACGACCATAAAATCCCATCTGTCGAGTCTGCGAGTGATGTCAGTGTCCCAAAAAACGATCATCCAGGTCTGTTGTGTCTCGAGTTCCCCTTTCGACCCGTCTAACATTGCCACAGTGCGATGGTACCGATCTACATTTTTCAATATCACTATCCTTGGACTCTGCAATTTCAGCGCACCAGGAATATGGGGAGCAATGAACAGTCTTGGTGCTGGAGGCGCTCAGTCACCGCACCTAGTCAATGCCGGCAACTCGCTCACGTTTTGCCTTATGGTGGTTAGTTGTTACTTCAGCAGCGTGATCGTTAAATATGTTGGAATCAAAGGAGCATTGATACTTGGAACGTGAGTCTCTCTGTCTTCCACTCAAGGCATTCGAACTGACGTGAATTTAGAATTGGTTACGCGCCATACGCGGCCGCTCTCGTATGTCTGCCCTTCCCAACCCCTGACGTCCATCATTCTCATCATACGTATAGTACACAAACAACCGATTTGGTACAGAGTGGTTCATATATCTTGGCTCTTCGCTCTGCGGTATTTCCGCAGGCATCTTCTGGATGGCCGAAGCCGCAATTGCGATCGCGTACCCTGAACCATGGAACAAGGGTAAGGCCCTCGGATATTGGCTCACATATCGGCTTGCAGGCCAGATTCTCGGCGGCGCGATCAATCTAGGGTTGAACGCAAAACGAGACCAAGCCGGAAAGGTCACGTACACAGTATATCTGATATTCATTGCACTGCAATGTGCAGGACCTGTAGTAGGATGTTTTCTGAACAGTCCGGATAAAGTAGAGAGAAAAGATGGCAAGAAGGTGGTACTGAGCATCGCGAAAGATCCCGGCTTTGAGTTGAAGGAAACAGCAAGATTGTTCTGCACCAAAAGGTTTCTTTTGATACTGCTATGGATCGGTCAAGCTGTGTTTGCTGAGGCCGTGTTCTTCACGTATCTAGCCTGTAAGTATCTGGTTTCTTTCTGTGTTTGAATCCTTTCTCCATAACTGAAGTGCTAACAGAGGTGGCGAATGCAGTATGGTTCTCAGTTCGTGCCCGTGCTCTGGGTTCTTTTCTCTCAGGCATCATCGCAGTCGTCTGCGGTAACCTTCTCGGCACCTATCTCGACCGAACTTCCATCGCCCTACGCACTCGTGCGCGCAGCTCCTTCATCCTCATTGGCGTATTGCAGGGCGCATGGTGGCTTTGGATCACTGTTCTCGTTACGCAGTTCCGCAACACACGACCCACTTATGATTGGGCGTCAGAAGGGTTTGGTCGCGCCTTTGCTGTCTTTGTATTCTTGACCGTGGGCTTTCAACTTAATTACTTGTTTCTGTACTTTGTTATTGGTAACTTGGCAGAAAACGAAGAGGAGGTCATACGGTATGCTGCGCTTTTGAGGGGCACTGAGAGTGCATGGCAAGCGGTCAGCTATGGCATCACCAGCGTAAAGCTTTTTGCTGAGGTTGGGGCGGTTTATTGGAACTTCGCACTATGGGGAGCCGCGATCTGGCCAGCTTGGATGGTGGTAAGAGAATTTGGGAAGAGACCAACGGCTATTGAGCAGGTGGATGAGGAGGGTCGTGTGCGAAACGTCGGACTGGTAGCAGGAAAGCAGTGAGGCAGGGGTAGTGGAAAGTAGTGTAGTTAGGGATTGACAAGGCCAGACTTCTAGGCGGCTGGCTTCGACATGAAAATGATAACGTCGTAATAGCTCCATGTTGTAGTTGTGTGCATGTATTCGACCAAAGTTTTGTTACACAGATGTAGCACTTCCCTCTAATTCATTCAAACAGCGCCTCTCTACTTCCAACAAACTAACTTAAGGTTAAAGGGTACGATTTGGACTGCTTTACATCGGCGAGACCTTGGCATATGCCCTAGCATTAATGTTCTACTTTTTGGGGGGAAATTCAGGTGGCACCATCGGCGCCTTTTTAGGTTTCTATCTCACTGTTTCGAGGCTCACTTGATCTGGTCATTACTGAAGTACAGCCACTAGCCGTCCTCCACTAATCTCCCTCTTCCTCATCCTATCCAGTCCTCCGTTAATACCATCCAGTCCTTTGACAACGCCCACAACATCTGGAGGCACCAGAAGTCCCTTGGCCAGCAGCCGCTCACACCAGGCACTCAACTCTTCGCCCACTTCGGGGACCTCATGGTAAAGCTTTATGGGCACACTATGCAACACTGCGCCTCCTGGGATATCTTTCTTGGGTAAACCTGTCATGCCAACCAGGTGCGAGCGCGGTATTTGCGGAGTCTCCTCAAGCGGTGTGGACGGTGGCGTTGGGGGCTTTGCTCCTGGATGATCCAAGATCTTCGCAGTTCCATTGGGTTGTGCAAGACTTTTGAGAAGATATGCGGCTGTTTCCTTCCCAATTGTGTCAAAGCCGAAGCGTGCACTATGTTTTGTGCTAGCCTGAATGATTTGGATAGCTCGTTCTGGATCATGCGAGTCGACGATGAGATCACTACGGATGTGTTCGGTAGTCGAGAGTCGGAGCCCGTGTTTCGCAGTATCGACGACGGAAACGATTCTGAGCCCTGCGAGACGTGCAAGTTGCTTTGCGAGGTGGGCACATGTCGAACTTCCACCCCACACTACGAGGAAGTCCCCGGCTTTTGCGCGTTCACTGAGCGAAATGCTGGTGAGACATTCATGCCTTATATCCGTAGGAAGTGCTTCGGGATTGATAGCTCGCACGCTTTCAAGAAGATTGGGTCCATTTTCAATGTTCTCAAAGTTGACGCCCATGCATATACCCAAGGCGAGGACAGCCGAAACGAATGCTACTCCAAGAGTACTGCCAGATTTTATAGAGATGTCTCGTGGGATTCGTATCGCGTTGAAGGACGATGCAATGCTATATTGTTGATATGCAGCCTTGCGGAGGTCACGGTAGTCAGTCGACGGCACGGTGACAACATCGCCGACCTGTAAACGAGACGGAACAGCGCTTCCTGCTTTGATAATTGTGCCAGCGAACTCGCGACCTGCAATATATGGAAGTGTCGGGATGCCGAAGCCAAAGTCACTTCAGGGTGTAAGCATCAGTGAATGCATAGCTCGCCATTTTCAAAACTTACGGGGCTTTCCAGTCAATTGGGTTGAGTCCTATCGCCTCGACTCTGATTAGCAACTCATTCGCAAGTTTGACGTCGGGAGTCAAATGGCTAGTGGCGAGATCATATGGCTGACGGGCTGCATGAAGCAGCAGTGCATGTTGTCGATGAGGCGGTTGCAGTATTGTTGTTTCCCTCCTCTGGAATTCATTTTGTACTTTTCTTTTTTTCTCAGATGAGGGTCCTGCAGGACTTATTGTACGTTTCAGAGATGTTGCCATTTTCATTCGTGATAGATGCAAATGAATTCAGCGAAGCTTTTCGAGAGTGACTATAAGGGCCAAGCTCCTGCACTGAAGTTGTGCTTTTACATACTAAGGATTGACTACTGACATCCCACCCGACGTCTCCCGTAATAAGAATTATTCGTTATGCATTGTTGATGGGATTTGCAGTACTATCCAATCTGTTCCGCGTAAATTCCTGGCTAGGAGAATACACCGAGTGGATTAGATGGACTGTCGCCATTTTGGAGTAGTCTGGCGTGACACGGCAGCGGGGTAAGATAGCGATAAAGGACCGACTTTTTATCACCAAGAACGTACCTTAATTGTGGAGTAAGTCCTGTATCGGAGGAAGCAATCGGAATGCTGCGATTCGGGCGGAATTTACCCGATTTGGATGTGGTTGGGGTTTGCAGACAAGCGATGGCGTTAAAGGAGCGCGGGATCACATCATCCACACCAACCGACCAGCATATTACTCGGCGAGATTGAAGAGCCAACGCCTAGATTACCACAACCTGCAAACATGGCAAAGAGGAAAAGAGAGAATGGCGATGAGGTTGCGGGAAATGGGACAAAGAAGAGCGACAGGGGCGAGACCAATAAAAAGTTGATTATTAACGCCTTTGTGGAGATGTGTAAGTTCACGCAACCACACAAGATATCTTGAAATCATCATTACATTCGCCACGTGGTAGTAAGCTGAGCATATTGAGAACTAATTCGAGAAAATATGTAGGCAGTGGCCACCAGTCGCCAGGGTTATGGAGACATCCTGATGATCACTCTCATGAGTTCAACAACATCAGCCATTGGGTAGACCTCGCAAAATTGCTCGAAGAAGCGAAAGTTCATGGGGTCTTCATAGCTGATGTTCTTGGAGGCTACGATGTGTACAATGGCAATCTGAACGCGGCAGTGACTTCCGGTGCTCAGTGGCCAGTCAACGAGCCGCTTGCAGTTGTTAGCGCAATGGCTGCAGCCACCAAGAGTATTGGCTTCGGAGTGACTGTATCAACTACTTATGAGCAGCCGTACCATTTGGCCCGGAGGCTTTCTACGGTCGACCATTTGACAAAGGGAAGGTATGTCAAGCGTCGTATCCTTTAAGTGGACATGTATTCATGGACTGACCTGTGGCAGACTAGGATGGAATGTAAGCAAGATCTGAACCAATCACCCACCCTCTTAGTAACAGTTTAGATTGTGACGAGCTATCTGGATTCTGCTGCGAGAAACATGGGAATGAAGGAGCAGTTGCAAGTAAGTTGTGCTCAACGATGACGTTGTATGTTCAGTCATAACACTTTGTTACTAACTTGGACAGCATGACGAACGCTACGCCCAAGCTGAAGAGTATGTCAAAGTGATGTACAAGCTCTTTGAGTCGTCATGGAGAGATGACGCCGTTGTACTAGATCGAAAGCAGGGAGTGTACACTATGCCAGACCGAGTTCGACCAATCAACCATAAAGGCAAGTACTTCGAAGTGCCTGGACCGCACATCTGCCAGCCCAGCCCGCAACGAACTCCATTGCTTCTGCAAGCAGGTGCCTCAAAAGCGGGCAAAGTCTTCGCTGCTCAGAATGCGGAAGCAATCTTTGTTTCAGCACACGCACCTGTTGTGTGCGCCAAAAACATCGCTGAGATCAGGGAGATTGCTTCATCACAGTTTGGTAGAGACGGTCGCAACATCAAATTTCTGGCTCTTGCCACTCCAATCATAGGGAGAACTGAAGAGGAGGCGCAGGCAAAGCTTGCAGACTACCGCAAGTATGCATCATTGGAAGGGGCACTAGCACTCTTTTGCGGCTGGACCGGGATCGATCTAGGAAAGTATGGTGACGAAGAAGAATTGCGACACGTGGAAAGCAACGCAGTACGCTCGACAGTAGAAGGCTTTGCTCGCTTTTCACCCGGGACATCCAAGTGGACCAAGCACACCGTGGCCGAGCACATCAGTATTGGCGGGATAGGTCCTCTTTTTGTCGGAACGCCATCACAAGTAGCAGATGGCTTCCAAAGATGGGTTGACGAGGCTGACGTGGATGGTTTCAACATAGTAGGTCAGTTTCCCTGTCAGCATGTATGTTAAGCTAATGCACGCTCAGGCATATGCACTCTTTCCCGAGTCTTTCAAGGATGTTGTGGAGTTACTGCTTCCAGAATTGAAGAAGCGAGGAATGTTTTGGAACGACTACGCAGTTCCCGGCGGCACGTACCGAGAGAACTTTTATGGCGCAAAGGGGCAGAAAGGTCCTTTGGACGAGCATACAGCATCAGCATATCGATGGAAGGCGGGCGTTGATGCAAAAGACCACGTTATTCCCGAGTAGATGAACGATAACTGTCCGCACAATCGACAATGTCTTGAGTTTAGATTTCTGTGGGCCCCAGAAACAGACTATTTATCAAAAACGTTCTCCAGCTGTTATAGGCCTCATTGCTATCATGGAATGTCATGATCTGCTCACATGCGCATGATAGTCATGCCTCAGGTCTCATAATGTACGATATTTGGAGACAGCTATGAATGGACAGGCAAGAAAATCAGGAACACGACCTGGTTATAGCAAATTTGACTAACAAGAAGGTTTCACGAAATTCTCGAGAAATTGGCACGCAGTGAGTTCATGTAGTGGACATCAAGGAACTCAAGCCTATGCCGAAGTAATGTGGCACTAAGAATAGTGAATGTAGCAACAGCGACACTGAGGGTTGTCTTTCAACTGCAAGCTAACAGCGTCGTGAATTTTGAGCTTCTACAGAGTTCTTACCTCATGCTTTCAATTCGAAGTGCGTAGGCCATTTGCAAGTGCGAATTTTCTGGAGAAAACGATATGGATTAAAACAGTTAGACTTGGTGATTTGTAAATCTGTGATTCGGATTTTCAGAAGGGGACGGAGCATCGTGTTGGTATCCACACCAGAATTCGTGGTTCACCTTCAAGTGCTCTACATAAATAGTCGTCCTTTCAGTAGACGTCTTTTCACAGGCCTAGCATTTACTGCATGTAGAAATTTGTTCCTGTCCAAGGACCTTGAGTTAGCCCAAATGATCCTTCCCATCGCGCGATCTTCACATGTATTCCATGCTATGTGTGGAACCTCGGATGAGTTTACTAAGCATTGGCGTCGATCGGTACGAGAGTCAGCTTGAGGAGCGATATTTTTAGCATGAGGACGCTAGTGGCGAACAGGTATTTGATAATGATGAGTGGGCTATCACTATCGGTTCACATCGTACCCGCACAGTAGATTCAAAGTTTTTCCTATGAATAATTATCCATTGAAGTATTTGTGTCTGTAAGTTGTCTGTTTCAGGTATGCCATAATGCTCTAGCTGATTGCGGAGCCTGCATGCTGTCTTTCCCTCCAAACCAGCATTCCGTAATTTGGCAGAACTTTGCAAGTGACCATCTATTGGGGCTTAACGCATAAGCGTCTGGGCTGTGCATCATACCTTCCTGTGCCGAAGATGTGCTGACGTGAGCTTCTGATATATCGAAAAATATTGATTTCTATAGCCACATTCTCTAACTTAGTACCTGAAAAAGCAACGACAAATGAAACAGGAGTCATTATACGCCCACTAAGACGAAATAGGTTGAACGCCGGATGTGATCAACATGATACGAACTACCAGGATTGAGATGTCGTTAGGGAGTCCAAAAATGTGCTGAGGTCTTCGTGTTTCACGCGGCAATCGGGGGGACGGCTCAGAAGGAGGGCTACGTTTCCGCTGTTTACCAATTGTTTGAATTGTGCTACGTAAGTCCAATTATTGGAACTTGCGGGGTCGCACCAGTATGGCCGGGATGGCTATAAATTGTCTGAAGTAGACCCACAAGCCAATTTACTAAAAGGAATTGGCCGGTAACTTTGATGTATATTATCAATGAATCTTTCACTTGTATTAGACAGGCAGCATCCGGAAAGCTGGGACTGAAAACAAATGCCTTAATATACAGCAGAAGGACGTGAGATTTGGTCAAGAATGATCCCAGAGTCAGCAAAATGTATCAGGCATCGGCTCGACTCTAGCCATGAGCGTCTTCTATCCATATCTCATCACCAAGCGCTTCGGTTGTGAGCCTGTGTACTCTGAATGCGTCCATGCAAGGTTTTTGTTCATGTGACGTCTCATGAGATTGGTACACAAAGCTCAGTGCTGCAGCATCTCTCCCGCTAGTGGCTGGAGGGCTTAGAGCGGGTGAATCAAAGGCTAATTAAGCACTGTTCATTCAAGTTGCTGGGTTACAGTGACATGACCAGTCACATGTTTATTTAGCCATGCTATTGGGAGCAACTTCTTGTTGCTTCCATAACACTAGAGTACGTCATAGCAGGCCTCGTTTGGCTACCAGGTTTCATGATGACGACAGTGACGGTCATGTCAAACGTATCTTCGACGGCGTACGCGCTTCCATACGCCTAGTTTAATTACTTTAGATTAGTTTCAAGAAACATGGACCGTGATTACTCTCCATCGTAGTCCTTCTTGATACTATATCGCCATGCAGACCACATAGTCAAGGTTATTGCATGCAATATGGGTAATGTGTTTCTGCAGGCAGGCTGAACGCAAGTAGGTTTCGGTTCCGGTGACTGTGTCAGGACCCTTCGGCACATCGAGATAGATTGCTTACAAGGGGGTGGTCACTCCAAGAAGTCATCCAGGGATCCCTGAACAGGCAGCACAATCTGAAACTAGTAGTAGCAAGAGTGTCAGTCTTAAAAGACTAGCCTTCAAGAGGCATGTTTCCTCTGCACGGCAATAGAATGTGGGGTCAATTTGAAAGACGCACAGTCGGGTTCCAGAACGAAGGGGATGCGCTTGGGGGATATGGGGATTGGTGTTTCAAAACCCCGATTCCCATCGCATCTCCATCGCAGCTAGTCGCGCCAGGATAGAGAATAGGGTGTCGATAGTAAGCATGCGAGAGGAGAGAGCGAAGATGGGACTGCCCGTGGTGAAGTGTGTATCTACCAGATGTGCACAGACAAGCGGAATAGAGGGCGGAGCGACTGCCTAGGTACCTACTAGCGCTACGTCAATGGGGTCAATGCGACAACATTTTGGAAGGCTCAGCAGCAACACTCTTCCACGCAATTGTGTCGCGCAAATCTGCGATCCGCCACACCAACCAGACCAGAGCCAACATGGCGGCCAAAAGAAAAAGAGGTGGCCATGACGAGCGGCCTCCGGTCGATGTTGGACTCGGCGCGACTTTGGCACACATGCGCGGCGATGACCAGCCAGACCACGCGACAACCAACACGACAGTTGACGATGACGGTTGGACAGTTGCCGGCGCACACAAGAAGAGAAGAAGGCAGCGCGACTCACGGGACAGTGGCAGCAGGCAACCTGCTTCACAATCTCCTTCACCACCTCCGCATGGTCGCAGTACTTCCGGCGGCATTAACGGGCGGTCCCAATCGAAGAATCAGTCGCCTCCGCCCCGGCCAGATGCAACGCTTGACAATCCTTTCGTCAGCAGCGAACAACGTAGCAGTCGCTTGTCGCCCACCGAAAACCCCTTCGTTACACACAAGGATGGTGCCCAGCACTCAGAGGACAATCTCTCAAGGGAGGAGCGCAGGAAGGAACGCAAGCTGCAAAGGAGCTATCCGGCGATTGAGCATTCTCATCATGCACGCCTAAACTCGCATATCAAGATCACCGACTTGCAGGCGCTGGTGCTCTATCTGCTTGCCGATGGAAATGCTCCGCAGTGGGTTTCTGTGCGGAGTCGCGCAAACATCCAACAGGTTGTTATGCTCATGGTTCCAGGACTGGATTTGGCCATGTTCAATGGGGACATTCCTCTGGAGGATGCGTCGCTGCCTGGTCAAGCTACTGAAGGAGAAGATGGCACAGACAACAAACCAAAGCGGCTGCGTGTCACATCGGACGACTTCTACCCTGCGAGCTTGAACCCAGACCGGCTGCCAGAGTCGCTGAAGCCTCTGTCCAGCATTTTTGAGCACGTATGGCCCATTAAAGCCATTGGTGAACATCGCAACCATCAATACTTGCGACTTCATTCGCCCATACACACCATGCTCACCTCACAAATCCCCAAGACTCAAGAGGAAAAGCAACTGAAGAAATCTGGCAACCACAAGGGTCCTATGCCGCAGAACTCAAGCCATTGGCAGAACAAGCGCACACGCATCAGTGAATATGTGGCCACACTCATAGAACAACAAGAAAACGAATATGTGCTCCATCCAGCCATGTTTACGACGCCCGAGTCGAGGGAGGCTAATCAAGAGAGGAGGAAACTCGCCCACCAGAGCGCCCAGGATGGCTGGATTGACACCAATGTGGCCAATCTGGAAGAGGGAGACGTACCTGAAGAGGAGATAGAGCAAGGCAGTCTCAGCGCTGGAAGGGACATTCTCGCTATGGACTGTGAAATGTGCAAAGCTGAGAATGATGAGCTTGTGCTTACTCGCATCAGTCTCGTGAACTGGGACGGCGATGTGGTCCTTGACAAGTTGGTCAAGCCCAGTGTTGCGATCAAAGACCATCTAACGCAATGGTCGGGCATCACGGCGGCCATGCTCGAGGATGTCACGACTACTCTGGCAGACATCCAGAAGGAGTTATTGGACCTTATCACACCGCGCACCATCCTGTTAGGACATTCGCTGAACTCGGATCTCAACGCGCTCAAGCTGACTCATCCTTTTATCGTGGACACGGGTATTCTCTATCCCCATCCTCGCGGGCCGCCGTACAAACAGTCTCTCAAGTGGCTTGCGCAGAAGTATCTCAAGCGCGAAGTGCAGAAAGGCTCACAAGGTCATGATAGTATAGAAGACGCTCGCACATGCCTCGACTTGGTCAAGCAAAAGTGCGAGAGGGGACCGCGATGGGGGTCGAGCGACACCAATGCCGAGTCCATCTTCAAGCGATTGGGTCGGGCCACGCGACCAAAGTCAAACGACGCACATCGTGCAGGAGCTGTCATCGACTGGGGCGACCCGAACAGAGGACACGGCAACCAGGCGAGAGTGTCGATAGGCTGCAAGACAGACGCCGAAGTGGTTGAGGCGATTGATCGCACCTTGAAAGGGCAGGCTGAGGGCAGCGATGGCACGACTGATAAGATTGACTTTATTTGGGGACGGCTGCGGGAGCTAGAGCTTGCGCGAGGGTGGTGGGACGACGCAAAGTCAGCAGACGTTGAGGTGATTCGAAAGAATGCACTGGAACGACTGGGTCTGTCAAGAGGCGGCGACGAAGGGCATGTGGATGTACAGGGCGCTAAGCTTGGCGACGCGGTTGCTAAGACGGTTGAGCGAATCGGCCAGGTGTACGATTGTTTGCCACGCTGCACGGCCTTTATCGTATACAGTGGGACGGGCGACCCTCGAGAAATCCGACGGCTGCAAGCCATGAACCAGCAGTATCGGCGCGAGTACGCGACGAAGAAGTGGGACAATCTCAGTGTGCAGTGGACGGATACGGAGGTGCAAGCCCTGTCCAGGGCGTGCCAAGAGGCGCGCAACGGCGTTGGCTTCATTGTAGTCAAGTGAGATATATACTGTTCACTATACATGTAGGCGATGCATGCATGTGTAGTGCTATGCGCCAGGCAAGCCATGGCCGGTATGTGCATATCAATTTGTAAGGATATACACACACAATACGCGCCTATATTGGGGCTTGGCAGGAGGCAATGTCTGCAGCCATGGGCCTTCTAGAAAGCACCATGTGCGACGAGCAGAGGGCGGGTATTACTGGGGTGAATGGCAAAGTAGCAATGCGAAAAAGGCAATACTGGCGGTTGTATGCAGCCCAGGCTGAGTGGATGCCGTTTCAGCATGTATTACAGTACGGGGGGTTTATCTGGCGCACAGACGGCAATCAAGATCCCTGTCGATAGTATCTTTGCCTAAAGCTGCGTTAGCGCACGCCTCTGGCTCCGTCGCATCCTATCGGATGCACAACGTAAAGTCAAAATTTTCGCAAGGCGTATGATTACATGATCGGCCTTGTCGCCGGCTGTTGGGAATATGCAGCGGTGGGAGGGTGCTGCAGTCAAGCAGCGAGGGAGAGGGTGCTGCCGCCATGGCCAGGGCGAGGCTGCACTGGGGCCGGGTGGCGCGAGTGAAGCATCTACATTAACAGATAGCCATCAGTCTGGCGTATTATGGATCCGACGAATGGATGGATGGGGCATAGTACCGCAGCTGCCGGAGGCTGCCTTATCATAAGGGTTTTATTTTATGCCCTGGTCAGGCATGAAACCTTGAGCAGGGAATCGTGGCATCATGATCGTCCATAAGGCCAGCCAATGTTTCGACATAGTTGATTATAGGACAGGAGCCGGCGGGTCTTTGTCTGGCCCTGGATAGTGGCAGGCCGGCGTTAGGGAGACAAGTCGGCAAATACCCGACGAGTACGAGGTACGTACTCTGGGCATAGTACCAAGTACCAAGTAGGTACCGCGGCTGGCCATGTAAGCGTTTGGCACACCCACACGCACTCTCGTCGCATAGACAAGGCCCACTCGCATGAAGCACGACGGCCGCAAAGCATGAAGCGGAACAGCTGGCGCGTCGCGCTTGCGACACCCCACGGCTCAGAGGCTTATTCGTAATAGCTGATAGAGCGCTTCTAAATGTCGAGGGCGCGCTAGGCTCCGCCGGGACACGAGACCGGCCAATAATGAATTAAGCTGTACTAATTATTTCACTTGTCCTAATTCTCTCCCTAACTTGGTTTTTCGACCCTGGCGCATCGGTACAGGAAGGTTCCCCCCCTTCGCATTTCGATTCGACTCGACTCGACTCGACTCGACGCGACTCGACGAGTTTGTGCTTTGTCGTCTGGTCGGTCGTCCTTTTCTTTCGGCGCCCCGGCCCCCTCTCTCTCCTCTCTATCCTATCCCTCGCGCGCCCGCTATTCTCTACTACTATAAACTTTACCTAGGGCATTCTTACCCTGTCGGCATCTATCGCCCACCCTTGGCAATTCCCCAAACGGCACTCCTTGCACCCAGTCTGACTCCGCTTACGTGCCGTTGGCGAACAAACAGTGACAGATCTGCCTGCTCGTCTGCGCCTGTGTTACCGCGCGGCGATCGATCCTTTCGGTCCGTCTCAATGGGCTGTCTATCAGACAGCTTCGCATTGGTGATAGTACTACACAAAGTATGAGCAACCAACATCACCACCTCGCGCGTCCCCACGACACTGCCGGCGCCCTCGAACCTGCGCCGCCCGCCGCTGGCATCATCCCAGGTCGTGCTGCTGCGACATCGCCACCCTCGACGGCGCCCTCGACGCGCGCTGCCCAGGCCTACTGCCGCAACTGCCGCACCAAAGTAGGCGACTTTTACAACTCGTGGCATCGAGTGACGGGCAGCTACTATGTGCCTGCCCTGCTTGGCTCCTATGCCATGAGCCTGCGCAGTACTGGCAAACCTAAGCCAGCAGCAAAGGGCACGGATGTAGAAGGATGGTAAGCTCAGCCCAGCCCGCATTTGCATTGCTCTTTCCCCTTCTGGCCACTTGCGCACACTTTCTTGTTTTAGCAATCAGCACGCAGCCATCCATCATCGTCAGGCGCCGGTATAGTTCAATTGACATGGTATTTTAATTTTTCTTCCCTAAGCGCACGCGCCGCTAGTGTGTACCACATAATTTCCACACTATATCCTGTCATCTATTAAACCATCCATCCCCCGCCCCGCCCCCTACCTGCCTTTCTTACGTTCCGCATTACTGCCGTTCCCTACAACTATACATATAGGCTCCTATTTAGCTGACGCCCTCACAGCTCTATTCAGCTCTTGACCTGCCCTCATCCTGGCTGTGGCGAGACGCCCATTGGCTTCACCGTCGTCGCTGCCCCCGCGGCCAAAAGGAAATTTCGGTGAGTCAAAACTACTTTGTCGCCTGTGCGGTCTGTGTTGCGTCCCAACATGCTGGTACTTTGACACCAGTGCCGATCTACACAAATCTTACACCCTTAACTCACTTGAGACAAGAGCTAACATTGCCCCCCCTCTCCCCCTCACAGTGGCCGTGACTTCTTTAAACTTAGCCGCATTGAGTTGCAATGCGAAATTACTCCAGGCCATTTCATCATCGTCGAACCGCAGGAGGACACTGCGCCAGATTTATTAGCACCCCAAGACACACCCAGTCCCTTTTCACCAACCCACTCCCCTAGACCATCTCCAACTCAAGCCATGGAGGTCGAATCACGCTTGCCGTCCTTGCATCACTCGACGTATTCCCGCAGTCCGTTGGGACTACGCTACGACCATGACCAGGATTCAGGAAAACAACAATCCGTCTATCTCATCGAACATGATAGGCAGCCCCTCAAGACACTACCATCCTCCATGCCTTCTCCTCCAGTGACCAACGTGTCCCACAGCACCTTTCCGCCTGCGCCAAGCAAAATATTGCCACCATCGCCTCCCGCAGCGGAACCCTTACCTGAGGCTCAATCGCCACCACAAAAGCACACTGTTTTACCTGAATCTCAGCCTCCCATGTCTAAACCACAATTGTCTCAAGAAACATCTCAAACAAATAGCCATCAGTACCCTCGCTCGCCTGGCGCCATCAGTATGGAAGCCATTGAGCGATTGCAAACACAAATCTCTCAAAACAGCGGTGCTCTGGCGGCTCATACTCGCGATATCCGTCGTAATGAGGAGTCCTTTCAGCATCTCGAAGACACCCTTCGCCGAGAATTTCAGGACCAACTGTTCCGCCAAAACGCAGACATTCAAAAAGTAGAAGAGTCCGCAGCACGACTACAACACGAAATGCAAAGCATGCGTCACGTGATGGAGTCCATCAGCCGAGAGATGGAAGCATGGAGACTGGACAAGCATTCTCGTAAATCGGCCTTTTCTCCAGGCCACCAACTGAGCGCTCAAGATTCGGCGCTCGAGCTCATGGCGCAACAAATCGCCGTCATGTCGCACAAGACGAGCGACCTTGACAATTTGAAACTTCACATTGAAATCATGAAGAACAAGATCTTCCGGCTGGAAGAGAGCGCCAAATCTGCACATACGTTCCAAATTCAACGCGAAGCCGGAGCTCCACCTGCCCAGCCATCTCATCCCACAGTACCGTCCCTCCCCAGTACCCCGACACTTACACAGAGCAGCGACCCAACTCGACGCGCTTCAAGTGTCCAGCATCACCAGCCGTCGTTTGGCCAGCCAGCTACCAAAGCTGCCTTGGAAGCCACACAGAGGACTGAGCCTCCATCCAGTCAGACCAATGGGTGGGCTACCATCAATACCGCAGTAAAGCGCAGTTCCCACAGTGGCATGAACAGTCCACAGGAGGCCACAATGCACGGCCCAAGTTCCCCGAAGCGGCAAAAGCTAGGTGATGCTGAGTCGTTCTCAGGCTACACGCCTTCGCATCCAGCTCCCAATCCCGCAACAGCTGAAGTGACGGATGCGCGCTTCTCAACGCCTGCACAAGCTGTGCCGTCTCAAAATCCCATACCTGACTCAGTCCCTTCATCGCAATCACAACAGCCGCTCTATTCCCCATACACCCCACACTATCAGCCCTCGGATGAAAGCTTGCGGTCAGATTCACATCCCATAATGGGATACCGGCCTCGAGGGCGGGGTCGGGGTGGAGGACCCGGAAGTCGTGGCGGTAGAGTTCGAAAGAGCATGTTGGTTCAGCCCCACAGCTCTTTTGGGACTCCAGAATGGGAATCGGATGAATGGCAAGGCCTTCGCAGCTCCCAGGGCAGTCCAGAGGACTTTCACAGCCACATGGCACGCACAGGACGAGGTGGCATAGCACGGCGTGGCAGTGGTGGCAGCGGCGCACGTGGTGGTTACATGACCAGCGATCGTGCTGCCAGTCTCGGTCTCCAGGGCGTGGCGGCTGGTATAAGTTTCGGACCACCCGGAGAGAATTATGGTTCAGCCAAGAGAACCCGGACCAAGCCTGTCCGCAATGCTGACGGTGTTCTCATCAGAAAAGATGGTCGCCCCGACATGCGTTCCCAATCATCCGCGGCGAATCTCCGCAAGGTGCATGCACGCAAAGAGCAAGAATCTAGCCACTCACCCACACCGACAAACGCCCAATCAGCCGGCGCCGCTGACACTCCCAGTCCATCTGCGGTTGCCGTGCCATCAAGCGCGACCGACAAGCACAAGGCTATCATGGGCAAGATCTTCCCTGAGGGTCTGGCTGCGTCGCGCAAACAGCAGGACTATGCTAGCCAGGTGTTTGCAGAAGATTGTGACCACACCATTCACACACGGTCACACAGCCATCGTTCGGCAGCCAAATCAGACAAGGCTGTCAAGGAAGAACAGAGAGAGCGGAATGGATCTGTCGAAAAAGAACAGAGTCCACAGACGCAGGATGTAGAGATGAACGAAGCCGAGGAACCCGCCGAAGATGACGGGCAGACTTCCAATGGACCCGGTCCGCAGACAGAAGGTGACGACGCGAGAGAGGAGGTGCCAAAGGAAGACCAGAACGGCATTCGAGCGGATTCAAGAGCTGGCTCGGAATCTCGGGCCGTTGAGGGCTCAGTTGCAGACGAAGCTGACTGTATACATGTCAAAGCTCAATAAGTTAATGATTTTCGCGGCTTCATATATAACATTCGGATATGATTATTGGGCGGAATAACTGCACGTAGCCCCTATTTTACATGGCTGCTAATACCCTAGTTATGAATAAATACTACATTTTGGGTTTCCTTGTATCCTGCTTGTCTTGGCTATTTTTCTGTCATGTTTTACTTCGTAATTGGTGCGTTCAAGACCAAGCACGATTTGTTTCTCCCATTCGCACCGAGCATATTCAAAAACAATTAACGGCCATCAATAAGTTTGATTAGATTAGTCTGATAACCCGGTTGTCCGGTACTTATTTCCCACCCTCAAAAGCGTCCCTTTCTCGTTCTCGTCCAATCCGTGTTATTCATGCCACATGATATATAGTATACAAAACTCTCGCAAAAAAATAGCACAAGAATGCTTGCTACATGACTAATCCACGCCTAGAACGGAACAGTAGGAACCTTCTCCGATCCGACGCTTCTCTCAGGATACGTGATGGCGCCTGGCGTAGTAGCACAGTTGGTCAGGTAGCTAGCAGATGCGTTTACAGGAATCGTGTTTCCTTCCTGAGGGCGTCCGTAAACCTTTGTTTATAGTTAGTACGACGTATGTTTCATGTTAAATCCAAATAACAAGGGAATTTGAGAAATGACTTACATGCTCATAGTACCACACTTCGTTAAGGATGGTGTAGCCGCGATCCGTCGAGTTCTTGCCAGCAGCAGTGGTGTTGAATCTAGGACCTGTGCAGCCCAAAAAGGGAACTCCGCCGTGCTGCTTTTGCAGGACATCAACGATGTCGGAGTAAGAGTAGGTGGTCGAGTTGCAGGGCGTGATGCCTTCGGCCGCAAGCCAGTCGAAAGTAGGGAAGTTCTTGTAGTACTTGACTGCTGTCTCGAAGAAGTCGACGACCTCCTCGTGCTTGCGGTACTGCGGACCGTAGCAGGGGACGTTGAAGGTGGAGAAGCAAGTGGCGTGCTTGGAGAACTCGTGCGCGTGGAATCCCGCGTTGTCTTGCTGCCACGCGATCCAGTATGTGTTCATGTACTCCAGCAGGTCGTAGCGGCCAAAGGGCTCAAGGAAAGTGTCGATGTTGGATCCGTTCCAAGCCGGGACAACGGTGCCATTGGGGAGTCCATTGGTCGTGTTGGGGGATGGAATCGGATCGTATTGGCGGCTCAGGTCGCAGTATTGCGTGTAGCTGCCGTTGCAAAAGTCGGGCCAGAGACCATGCAGCGTCCAGGTGTCGGTTGGCAGGAATTGGCCTTCGGACTCACGGCCAGTGTACGTGTTCCAGAACTGAGTGCTCAAGAGGAGACCGCCAAACGTCTCGACGCAGCACGAGTCGACCTTGGAAGGATCCTGGGATGGGCAAGACAGAAGAGGCTCCTGCAGCTGGCAGGTATGGTTCAAAGGACTCTGGTCTGGATAGAGCTGTGCATTGGCCACCATGGCGAGCAGGGTTGCAGCCCCAGCCCTAGAAAATGTTTCCTTCATGTTGGCGAGGTTGGCAAAAAATGACCGATGAACAAAATCCAAGTCAGAGACGAGACTGAGCCTGAGCAGCTCCTATATACATGGGAAGCCAGGGACTATTATACCAACAAAATTTCTAGCCACGGCGAAATCCTGCACTGCGGCTCAATGGTCGGTCTTTTCCATTTTGAGAAGGTCCATATCCGCGGATCGTGGAGCGAGCTCGGCGCCGGCGATGTGCGATGGGTGGGCAGTACCTGCGTGTAAGCTAGACGCGCTCACGTGTCGGTGCCATTGGACGATAACAAAAGAGGCCCTAAGCCACCAGTGAATGCTTATCCCTACGCGATGTCTTCTCCGGGGCTAAAATGCTCAAGATAGCAAACCAGCATGTCATTACACCGAGCATCACGTCGCTGTTCTAGAAGGTCTGGCTCTGAGCGCCTCCACGGCTCGACGGCTCAACTCTTTCGCCGCTGGGTTATCTCCGTGTTCTACCTCCGCCCGTTCACCACCAACGTCATTACCTGCAGCAACATGACGGTGCGCGTTCAGCTCGGGTTGCTCCTATACAAGGACTGTTCTCCGGGTATAGTAGAGCACCAGAAATGTCTCCAGCATCCACCATAGCAGCGCTTGCGCCTCTTACACCAAATGAATACACAAAAGCCCACCACGTAGGCAACCCGCCTAGCGCATTCAAGAACCCATGGCCTTCATACAAGAACAACGGCATACTAGCTGGCATACGCACACGGCTCAACACACCAAAGAACTTTGTTCCCATCCCGACCGACCGCACAGGCTTGGTCCAAGTACGCAAACCAGATTTCAACAACACCGGGAAAGGGTTCAAGGCCACATGGATAGGACACGCTAGTTTTCTGATCGAGACAACAGCCTCGAACACAAGCCAAAGGGGCATGAGAGTACTGCTGGACCCAGTCTGGAGCAACCGTGTGGGGCCCTACGGCATGGTTGGGCCCGTACGCTTCACACCACCGCCCTGCACCATTGACGAGTTACCCGACATCGATGCCGTATGCATAAGCCATGATCATTACGACCACCTCGACTCCGACACGCTGAAGAAATTAAATGAGAAACAAAACGGTAACCTGCGCTTCTTCTGCGGCCTAGGCGTCAAGTCCGTCCTGACCGGGCTCGGAATAGGCATCAAAGCCGACCAGGTTGAAGAAATGGACTGGTGGGACGGCGTAACTGTATCAGTCCAAGACATCGGAAGCGTAGACTTGGTTTGCACGCCTGCTCAGCACCAGTCTGGTCGCGCACCATGGAGCTTCTACTCTACGCTGTGGTGTAGCTGGATTGTGCGGGAGCCGCAACCAGGCGGCAAGAAACTCTACTTTGCAGGCGACACAGGATATTGCTACGTCGCTTCCGACGAACAGTATTCGCATCACAACGCTGAGCACCCGCCCTGCCCTGCTTTCAGAGACATAGGCAATCTGTACGGTCCTTTTGATCTCGCGCTGCTGCCTGTGGGGTGCTTTAAGCCGCGCTCCGTGCTGTCGGGCCAGCATTCTAGTCCTGAAGACTCGATCGCGATACACAAAGATGTGCAGAGTCGGAAGAGTATAGGCATGCATTATGGTACGTTTCGAGGCGCTTACTCGGCCAACTTTGAACCTGTCACCGAGCCGCCTGAGCGCTGGCGGAAGGGCGCAGAGGCAGTGGGGCTGCAATGGGGTGTGGATGTAGGATTGTGTGATGTTGGGGAGACAGTGGTCGTTCAGTAGTCATTTCCATATTCATAATTCTAATAACGTGAAGCACCACCGAGCCGGACACACCACCGAGCCGGACACTTTTTCTTGGCAACACGAACATCATCTTCAAAGTATAATGTCCCAACCACGTGAAGATATTTTAACTTAGCGAGAAGGTAGAATCACTCTTGCTCTTCAGGCCTATTCTTTAGGGCAATTTAAGACCGTACGACGTGCTGTTGCTGCCTACAACGTACCATATCAGCGGCTTTCTGATCGGCTTAAGAAAATCACTTTTCGACCCCAAGCGACCCCAAACTGCCTCAAGCTTACTAGAACGGAAGAGCAAACGATCGTACGACATATACTTGACCTTAATACTCATGGATTTGCCCCCCAACTTTGTGAGGTGTCAGCTATAGCAGATAAACTATTAGCTATACGAGGCGCGACACCTGTTGGTAAGAACTAGGCAGAGCGATTCGTATCGCGTACGGAAGAGCTTAAGATGGCTTTTAATCGATCAAGGGACCGCCAGAGAGTGCTCCAAGAGGACCCAGAGATTATCGGCGCGTGGTTTAAGCTCGTACGAGAGACAGTTGAGAAATATGGGGTGCTTCCAGACGATATCCATAACTTCGACGAGACTGGGTTTCAGATGGGTGTAATTGGCT